>JAYEVD010000058.1:0-95515 GCA_036346405.1 Phyllostachys edulis
TTTGAGAATCTAGAGCAGTCGCAGCAGTATTTTCTCGAGCTACGAGGAGGTTGCTCCGCATGAAGCGTAAATCCTATTTACCTAATTGCCCACGAGTTCACTCAAGAATCGCCATCGACCAAAACCCCATCCTTAGCCCGGGCGATTCCCCTCCCATCCCGTTTCGCGACATGCATAGAACTCTAGAGGGAGGTGGTGACTAGGGCAGCAGCGGTGGCTTCCTCCCCGATCCTCATCCTCTCCCCCGCGTCTTCCTCCCCGGCATGATCTCCCCGGCGTCTTCCTCTCAGCGTTGCCGTTCATGACGATAGCTTCGACCTATGCTAGCGACTAGAGCGTGGGTGGCTCAAAGAATGGAGATTACAACTATGGCGGTGGGGACTACAAAGGTACGACAATTACAGAGGATGCGCGAGGCAAATGACACGACGGGTCACCGCCCCGCCATGGTGGTCACTAACTAATTGCCCTTCTCCTCAACCCCAATTCATAGAATAATTCCAAGAAGTTTTTGGATTTACCCTACAAAATTTTATGCAAGGAATTTGTCACAGAGAGATGCACGATCCTCTTGAATCAATCCAAGGCTTTAGATTGCACAAATCCTTGCATTATCTATTTGAAAGTACTTATTTTAGAACTAGGTAGTAGGTACACAAGGAGTCACTAATTTGATCTCTTACCTTACTCCATTTGTTTGGCAGATGTGTGCACATATTAGATTTTGTGGACAATATACAGAGTTGCACTTGTCTTTTTTTTTCATTTTTTTGGAATCATATTCTATGAATCCTATAGTTCTTTCAATTCTGGATGAACTTTTGGTTCCACCCTATAATATGAAATTAGTCCATGAATGAAGTTGAGGAAATGAATGGTATGCAAGGCACACCATGGCTTAGAATTAGAAATGTATGCATTTTAAAATGCATACCTTATGATTAAAACCTTGCAAATCACGTAGATTTTATACATGCGAAAAGCTCTAAAGGATGTAGGTTGCGGTTTGCCAACATTCAGATTTGTTTGTGAAATGGCATCAAATGTGGTCTTTAGTTCTTGATGCTGTACATGATATTGATTCTATTCTAATTGAATATATCAGGCTATTAACAATTGAGTTTGGTCTTCATGTTGATGTCAAATAATATTAGATGCTTAGCTTATGAAGTGTTGCAACTCACATGGTGAAGAATTTATCTTGTCAAGTCACAGTCGATATTATGTGGCGATAGCAAGAGTAAATAGCTTAGTCTTCAAAGTAGCTCTCAAGCTTGACTTTCCATTGTTCTCATTATTTCTTCATAATACAAGCCCATTACCACTGACACTGAGTGATGGTAATTGTTGAGTGTTGACTGCATGTTCATGTATCATGCATTTTTTAGTGAACTTTAAGCTTCATTGGATCTCTAATAGATTGCTACCTCACCACTAGGCAAAACCATAACACCGCTATTTTGTTATTTCGCTTTGTCTCTTGGTCAAAGATTGAAGTAAATAATAATGTTTGTTGGTGGCATTTAGATCTTATTGCACCAAAGCACTAGCTGAGTAAGGAAAACAAGTCAAAAGAACCCATTGTTGAATGGTGAAATCAACTGATTAAATACTACTGTTCCTTGCCAACAGAAGATGAGCTATGTTCTGTTATTCAAATGGCTCAAGGTCAAGGAACTCTATTGGTTAAGATGAGCGAATCAGAGTGCATTGTTTTAACATAGAGAAGTCAAAGTCAAAACTGAAAACAAGAAACTAACCAAACTGTACCATAAGCTTTAGCATTCACAAAATGGAACACTTATTGCTTTTATGGTTAGGTAGCTACTCTACCGATCATATCTCTGATGGGAGAGGAAGCTACTTCTTATCCATCATGCTCTTAATTGAACAAGGCTAGAGATTCCATAAGCAATTTGCTGCTTTACTCTTCTATGTTTCTGATCTGGACATGCTTTTCGCTTATGCCGATAGAGAAGATTATTGCTCACGTATTTTTACATCGTAGCATGGACACTTGTTTATTTTGTGTGATATATTTCATGTAGCTTCCATTGTACAAATATAATATTTTCTGTTATTATTGTTTGTTTTTGGAACCAGGGGTTATCAACAACAGATTTTTTAATTGTGACTGTGTTTACTTCTTCTAACTGAAAACGAGAACGGAAGGTTTGTTACATTAAAATATTTGCTATCTAATTGAGCTGTGAAATAGATGTTGAAGGGAGATAAAAAGGGACAATAATGAGGCAAGATTGCAGTTTCCTCTTTAACTGCTCAAGTGGAGAGCCAAGAAACATTATTTTATTCCATAGAACATCAACTGACTATAGAAGGATAGCATGATCTACAGAGAATTTGATCACCTTCAGGTTACCCTTTTCATTAGATGTCCACATACGAGGCATAGATCAATGTCAACGTACGAGAGATAGAAGGTTCATTATGTTTTGTCTATACAGGTTTATGCAGAAGGAGATAGATCAATATCAATGTACGAGAGGCGGGCAAGCCTTGGAGAATTGTAGAAGTTGAATTGGGAGAGCTGAGCTGCCCATGGATGTTTGATTCTTTTCATTGTTGTCATTTGATGTAGTGGTTTTCGGACTTGGAACAATAGATTTGATTAATAAAGATGAGGATAATTGTGAACGGCATCTCCTGTCTCCTTGCCTCTCTTATGGACTTTTGTTATGATACCTATTAATTTTTTTTAGAGAAGATACTCATTGAATTATAACATTTGTTATGAACTTTGTATGTTTATGTATATTGTATTTAATTTTTTTCAAGTAAATTTTTTGAATGTGGGCGAAAAAGATAGCACTATAAGGCATAACATGGCCAAAAAATAAAAAATAAATAAAAGCACGTAATATGACAGAAATCAACTTATTAAATTGTTATAAGTTAAGCAATAAAAAAATGTTACAAGTCACGAAACAAGAGTAGTGCAGTCTTTTTACAATGATCTTTCTCATTTCTAGAGTTGGAGCTAATTTTCTAACCAAACATCAACCTGACTACTCCAACTTTTCATAGGAGTGGATCTAAGAGTGAAGTCGAGTTGGAGCCTTAAAAACTTAGAGCAAAGCCACACCAAATATGCCCTTAGTTTTCTGCACTAATGCTGCTCAAGGCTTTGTTCATTGCGCACACTTCATAGTCCACTAGATCTGCTGCAATATTGAATCTGTCAAGGAACAGAAGCAGTTTCAGGGATTTTCCAAGACAAAATAAGTCATATTATTATGGATATTTAGCGCCTAACCTGTACGTAAGAGATTGCTGAGCATCTTCCTCCAGATCTGCTATTCTTTCCAGCAAAGCCGTTGCAGTGCCTTTACCAGCATCACCAGTATCCTTTAATAGTCTAGAAAATACTATGGAACCAAATGAACCCAAATAAAATAATTTTAGATTTAATTATTGTTTGTATTATTCATATTAAATTATTTTAATTTCTGAAAATTCAAATTAAGCTTTAATTAATTCCAGAAAATCCAAAAATGATATTTTATATATTGAAAATTCAAAAATGCGAAAATTGGGGTATTACATTTTGGTTGTGTTTTTTTCGTTAAATTCTGCAATGCTGGTATTAGCTACATGATTATACTGTAAGTATTTCTTTGTACTATCTTACTGCAGACTTTACATGATAGGCATACACTCTGGATGAGAGAATCTCCTTGGTTAATTGGTGCAAATCCTTGGGATTTGATTGTGCTTGTCGACGGTGATGATGATTTTTATCCTACTGGGAATGAGCTGGTAAACTTCTGTACTCCATACTTTGCTATATTGGCATGATGCCCGGATGATTTTATCTCTTACATGGTAAAAGCTTCTCTGGATAGACACCCGAAGTTGTACGTTCCAATCGCAAGTATCGGGCCCATGTCTTGGTGAGATTATATTGTGCTCTTCAAACATTGTGGTGATCAAGTCACTCGACCCATGTGATCTATGCGTGCCACTGCTGCCCCCCGTGGGAGTCCGGGCGTGTCTCAGTCCCAGTGTGACTGATCAGCTTTCTTCAAGATTTGGCCCGAACTGTTCGGCAGATTCGACTAATCAAATTTTCTGTTTTTTCTTTCAGAAATTTCATCGAGCTCCGCTTGGCTTCCTATTTGTGCTATTGGTAAGCTCCGATGTTGAGGAAATCCTCGAGCACCATTAATGTGGAAACTTGAGCATATCTTCCGCACTGGTAGTTTCTTTCCCATAGCCTCTCATTCCCATCACCATATTCTTTCTTTTTTACGACAATCACCATATTCTTTGCTAAAAGAATGCAAAAGCATATCTGGTTACTATGTTCTGCTGCTAGCAAAGTGTGTAGTGGGGAGATGGAAGCAAGATGGGTGGCCATATTTATAGCAGAGCGTTGCAGTGATAGAGTAAATCAAGAGGTTGGCTCTATATATTGATGAGCAGCAGTGTTAGGTCAACCAGTTATAATTGACGGCTTGTAGCCATCTTGTGGAGCAATGTAAATAACATAATATAATACCAAGTCTTGAGTACCATATTACCAGTTTATATTGAGTTACACTAGCATATAATGCTTGTTGGCCAAAATTGCAGCACTTAAGAGTTAACCCTCTTGGGATAAGTGGAAAAAATAGCGTGGATGCTAGGCTTTTGTGGAATTTTGAGCCGCAGGGTGTTAGTCAGTCAAGAATCTGAGCAATCATATGACACCAATTAAGTTAGTTCAGTGAGCGTCATATTTTCTAGCGTCTACCTGTTAGATTAAACATGATATCATCCAGAAGCTCGGTTTTCCCGAGTACCAAAAACACTCGGGAAAATAGAGGATTCTAATAGTCAATGGAAGATATTAGTGTGTTATTTAAAACACAGGGAAAAAGTGGTTTCTATATTCCTAAAGGGTAATAGTTTGTCTATAAAACCCTTATAAACAACACAAAACACCATTGAATGAATTGTTGTCTATAACAAATATTTTTCTAAGCAAAACTAAAAGATTGTGGGATCTCATATAGACAACTTAACAAATAACTCATCATATGAGCCATCTTTAGTGCTGTTTATAGATGATATAGATAGCTGATATGTACACCAGTTATCTGTACCATTGATATGCCCTAACATTGCCTGTGTTTGCTGGGTGCAGCCATAATGTGTTCGTGACATTGCATCCTCATTGATCATTAACTGCAATGCCATCTCATGTGACAAGGACCTGGCCAAAAGTTTGTGCGGTTTCAGTGTCCATCGATCTACTGCGCTGATACAGATCGGTGCAACAACCATGTTGAGGAAAAAGAAATGATTTAGGATACGGTCCAAAAGATTGATATATCTGAACGATGTAGAAAATGAGTACATGTAACTGACAATTTTTGTTTCAAAAGACACAACATATCAACAGATGGTTGTAAAAGATGCAGAGTCAGAACAACGTAGGGTGTTACGTGACATATATGGAAGTTGACTATTTGAGTAAACTGATTACATGTGTCTCTTCACTTTTTGTTTGAAACTTTGTGGCAGCTTGAGACGGAGCTTAAACTTTGTGCCGAAAGAGCTTTGGATACAACATTCCACAATGTTACCAAAGAAGATTGGTTACAAGAGCACTTGCCTACCGACGCGGGCTAGCCTAGAAAACAAGGAGTGTACACATTAACGACAACTAGACTAGCATTAGTACGAAAAATTAAGGACCTACGAGGAGATACGCGGTAGCTTCTTTCCTGAGGTCTCTCACTCCTATCAATTTTTTCCTACATAAAAATGAAAGAAAACATTTTACCAAGCTCAGCTAATAGCAAGATGTTTCAATGGGAGAGGGAATCAGGAAGTAACGTAGTATATATAGAGCAAAGTGTTTGTGCTAGGACAGGAAGGCAATAAGTATGGTAGTACATATTGACAAATTGTGGGACCAACTGGAGTAAGGTAAACATATTGTTATTGACTTATTGTGGGTCTCATTGTCCAAGGTAAACCAAAAGTGTTTTCAGCCGTTGATCTACTTGGTAGCACAACAACAATAGTTGGGTACATCCTACAAACCTCATGCGTGGCTATTAATGTGTTTTGTATTTTGTCTAAAATGCTTTGAACAGTTTCATGCTTGAGTTTTTCTTGTTTGACAGATTACAAAAGTAGCAACTACTTAAGGACTTGTTTGGTAACTTGGGGAGCAGTTCCACCGGGAAGCAAATCTCACCGGGGATTTAATGGCCAACCACAATCCCGTGGGGAAGAAATCCACATCCACGGGAGAGGTGCTAGCATCGTGCATTTGGGGTGCATATCTAGTGCACATAGTGCATTTAGTATATGTATGTAAACTTTTGTTTGGGTATCAAACAAGTATAAAAAATTCTAGATGTAGTTGATGGTGTTTGTTTCACTTTAAAATTTTAAGTTCAAACTCAATGTATGTTAGAAGAAACAAAAAGAGAAATTCATCAAATAGTAACATTTCATGTTTTCTTTCCTTTTCCATACTATTCACAGTGAATTTCTTTTGTTTCTTCTAACATACATTGAGTTTGAACTTGAAATTTTAAAGGGTAGAACAAAACACTATCAACTACATCTAGAATTTTTTCAGAATTTTTATGTTGTTTGATACCCAAACAAAAGCAGATATGATCAAACGCACTATGTGACTAGATATGCACCCGCATTTGGGAGGAACAGGAAAATCCGCCGGCGATGCAAAGAACTGTTGACTCCAATCCCTGTCCATATCCAAACGCACCTTTGGACTGGCCGGGAATAATTCCGCAGCCAGGATTTTCCCCATGGATTGGGCTCGGATCCCGCCCATCCAAACAAGCCCTAAATGAAGTCTCTTCAACAAACTTACGAACATATGCCAACTGGCTGCATAAAACATTCTGCAAGCATCTGTTTATGGTTGCAGTTTTGCTGCAAACATTATGCATAAAACGTACAGATCGCATTTTTAGTTGCAGCCACATTGTGTCATCTGTGTTGGACTCTTCGCATTCTCAGACTCCTAGTCACTAGCAAATATTTTGTTGACTGCAATGTTGTAGAACTTAAATCTCATGAATGGGGTGCATCTGAACAAAATAAACACAGCTAACATCATTTTGCTTCCAAAAAGGACCAGCAACGGAGATCATCAATTTCGCCAATTAGCTTGATCCACAACATGGTTAAATTATTGTCCAAGATGCTCTCTTAGACTCTCGAAATACATGGATAATCTAATCTCCATAAGCCAGAGTGCATTTATTAAAAAGCGGACTATACAAGATAACTTCCTTTATGTGCAGAACATTGTCAGGAGTTACTACCGGTCCAAGACACCAATGATCCTGCTAAAGTTGGATATTGCAAAGGCCTTCGATTCCATCTCTTGGCCATATTTGCTAGACATGTTGCAACACAGAGGCTTTGGCCACAGATGGAGGACCTGGATTGCAATGTTGCTAGCCACATCCAACTCAAGGATTGTGCTAAACGGCATACCGGGGCCGAAGATTTGGCACCAGTGCGGGGTGCGGCAAGGGGATTGCCTCTCACCTTACCTTTTTATGGCAATTGATGTCCTGCATTATATCTTGGAATTGGCAGATCATAATGGGTGGCTGTCGCCGCTTAGTGCAAAATTCGTGAAAGCGAGGTTGTCTTTGTATGCTGATGATGCAATGATTTTTCGTAAGCCTACTAAGGATGACGTTGACAACATAAAAGAGATTCTCGCGAGTTTTTGAAAAGTAACGGCCTCAACATAAACATCGCCAAAAGTGCCGCCATACCAATCCAATGCCAATCGATTCCTCTAGATGAAATTCTACAAAATTTTGCAAAGAACTCGAGTGCGGTTGCCTTGTAAATTTCTTGGATTGCCACTCGCTACCGTAAGTCGGGAAGATTTTATTTCACCTCGCTGAAAGGATTCAAGCACGGTAAGCGGGTACCACAAGAACATGCTATCCCGTGCAGGGAGGCTAGTGGCGCTTAATGCAGCCATCACATCCATACCGACGTATCATCAAACAGCTATGGAGTTACCGTCCTAGGTCATAAAACAAATAGACAAACGCCGTAGAGCATGGCTCTGGACCGGGAATGACATCTACTCTGGAGGAAGTTGTTGGGTGAATTGGAGCAAGGTTTGTCGTCCAAAAAAGTTTGGCGGTCTAAGGGTTTTGGCGCTCGAACAGTTCAGTGGCTTTGGTATCAATGGAAGGCACCTGAGAAGCATTGGAATGGGATGCCACTACCGATAACTCAAACCGACTTTGATCTTTTCCAGGCATCTACAGTGATTACTATTGGTAAAGGGGACAAAGCAAATTTCTGGAAAGACAAATGGGTAGGGACAAGGCCGCTCAAAGATTTGGCTCCGGGACTGTTTCGCATTGCGGCTAGGAAAAATAGACTGGTGCAAGAAGCAATGGATGGGAGGAAATGGATTGCGGACATCAGGAGGAAAATTACCGTGCACCTTATACCTGAGTTTGTCAAGGTCTATACCTTGGTCTGCCAAGTTACATTATCTCAAAAGGAGGATGACATAATTTGGAAATGGACAAGTTCCGGAATTTACTCAGCCAAGTCGGCATATTATGCGCAATTTTTGGGGGCGATGGAGGCCCCTTTCCAAAATCTGATTTGGAATGTCTGGGCACCGCAAAAAATGCAAAATCTTCGCATGGACTCTCATTCAGCAGCGCCTGCCGACGGCGGATGTCCTCGCACGACGCCACATGCAAAATGACCACTGGTGTCCACTCTGTACTAATAACCCGGAGATAGCTATACACCTGTTTGTCGAGTGTTCTTATGCCAGACAAATTTGGACCTTAGTGGCCACATGGGTGCAATGTGATAATTTAAATCCAACCTAGTGGACTTCTCAGCAGAAAATGGTGGATTGGTGGACAACCATTTTCCTCTCCGCAAATAGCACCTGCAGGCAAGGACAAGGCTCGTTGTTAATTCTCACGCTAGGCAGATCCGGAAAGAAAGAAATAGGCGGATTTTTCAAAGATCTTAGGCAGACGCCAATCTGAAGTGATGGCGGTCATTAAAGAAGAGACCTGGGCATGGACACAGAGTGGGGCAACCAAGCTGCAGACTTATCTGCGAGATAGGGAGGATACTCACATTGGCGAGCTAGCTTAGGAGGGGGGAATCCTTTGTAAATAGTTCGTGTGTGTGTGTGTCTTTCTCCTTTCTCCTCTTTCTTTCTTTCTTTTTGGGAGGGGGTACCCGTTCCGTTTGTGAACCTCCACTCCATTTAATGCAATAACGACACTCTCGTCGTTTCCTCAAAAAATAAATCTCATGCAATCGTCGAGCAGCTAGCCCAAAAAAACTATAGGATTTCAGTGTTACATTGATTCGTGAGACATCTTGCTGCACCTAGGGATAGGGACATGAAGGGGGACTAGTAGGAGCCTGGTCCTCACATGGTTGATGAAGTCCTCTATATAGCTCTTATTTTTCTTATGTAGAATAGCAAAATATTTATACTTAGCACCTCGCGATATTTAGTTATCATCATATAGTCCTTCGGATAAATTTTTTTTAGCTCCGTCCGTGCCTGCACCAACGGTGTAAAAGAGATGGTAATGTAAATCATGTGCTCCAAAAGACAGCGGAAACTAGAAAGAACAGAGACGTGTAAACGTATAGTAGGATAGATACCAAAAGAGAATATATAAACAAGAGTCTTTAGTCTCTCCTCTTCCGCTCTTGTGGTCTGACTGCTGGTCGACGGCGTCGTCGCGCCATTTGGATACAGGGACACCTCGATTATGTCTTTAGGGCTATTACCCCAACCATGCTTATTATATTTGGTATCAGAGTCAATCACCATGATCTCTATTACTAAGTTATCCGTGTCATCGTTGGTTTCGCCGTT
Organism: Phyllostachys edulis; assembly: GCA_036346405.1. Taxonomy (NCBI): domain Eukaryota; kingdom Viridiplantae; phylum Streptophyta; class Magnoliopsida; order Poales; family Poaceae; genus Phyllostachys; species Phyllostachys edulis. Next base: position 9,893 of record JAYEVD010000058.1, read on the forward strand.
GCCATCCCCACGGGCAACGCCACCAGAGCCACCCATGGAGCCATCGAAGCCTATCATGGTGTAGCCATGTCTCCACTGTTGCCTCGATGTTAGCACCACCACTAGTTCCTTCGTTGCCTTCCCCATGGGCGACACCACCGTAGCCAACCGTGGCACTGCGAAGCTTGCCATGACAATCGTGACGCTGCTGTTGTCCTCATGTTGGCGCCGCCACTAGTTCCGCCGTTGCTACCCCATGGGCGACATCATCGGAGGCAGCTGTGGCGCTGCCACTATCAATCTTGGTGCGGCTACAACTGCCATCATGCTTCTTGTTGTTGCCCTCGGTGTCGGCGCTGCTGCTGGCTCCACTATTGCCACCCCCACGGAGGACACTACTGGAGCCAACCTTGACGCTGCCATAGCCTGACAACGAGCTATCACAAAGGGAGGAAGAAGTTGTCATGCACAGCCCATTAGGGCCCATGTGATGGAGGGAGCAGCAGTAGCACATCAATAGTAACAACCTCGTGATGATTAGGAAGGCCTCGTGATGATTAGGAAGGCATTACTTATTTATGAATCTATCTGTTATGTTGTTTGGTATATGGTATATTATCTCTTAGTTAAACAATATATTATTTAGATTGATCTTTTCTATATATGTGAGGAGAACCCTCTATATAAGGAGGCCGGCCTAATGTAATCGTTATTATCAAGCAATAAATAAACAAGAGTAATTAGTCTCTACCCTTCTCCCTACCCTTTGGTGTGACTGCCGGTCAACAGTGCCATCGCGCCACTTGGGCAGGGACACCTCGATTAGGCCTTAGGGCTATTACCCCAACCATGGTCATTACATGCAAACATAAAATTTTTGGGATTTCTTTGAAAACATACGTGCAGTTAGGATATATATGAATTTCTTCATTAACCTAAAAAAATCAAATAAAAGATTTGCCACTTAATATTCAAATCTATATTGATATCTAATCTCCAATTTGATTTTTTTTTTGTGTTGATACATATTTGTTATAACACCCTGGCTCAAAATCTGCTCAATGTCCATCCCACCGTGGTGGGACAGACCCGCGCATACATAGCACCGCACTTACACTTTCGTCATCGCTTCGTATAAAAGGGTTAATCCGGATGTGCTATATTTGGACCCAACAAATATTATATACTACTACTACTCACTTTAGATAAGCAATGTGAGACTAATTCCATCACACAACTCCACATAGACCACATGGGCTGGACTATGAGCATGCCGGGATATTATATTTGCTCCCACCTATTATTAATCAATTTGCTTTAAGATTCGTAATTTTTTCTAAAAGTGATGTACTGAAGCAAGGCCCATTACGTAAACAAGTGTAGAACATATGGTTGTAAAGGATGCCAATGTAATCAGCTTCACAAAACTGTGGTATTCCAAACCGTGGGAAGAATCAGAAACCCATATTTGGTCAGCTAATTATTGAAGTTCAGTAGATTGATGAAGTATTTCTTCACGTTTTCTTTAATGCTTTGTGGTAACTTCAAAAATTTGCGAAAGGAGGAGAGTGTCATCACATTTTTTTTGAGGTTTTTGTGTGAAGGAAGATAGAATTGCTTGGCGCAGTATTCTCATTGTATTATGCTATATTTATAAACTACAAAAAAAGAATTGACATCAGAATTGGATTTGATCTACAGGTGCTAAAGTCCAACCCTGCCACGATCCTAGCTTCTTGGAGATGTAGCCGACACATCTACGTGAGCAGAGTCTTGACAGTTTGTTTACTTAGTTCATATTCTAATCTTGTGCTGGTAACCTACCTCGCATGCTGGTGAGAATTGCATTCAAGAACCGTCTGGTATGACTTAAAAAGACATGTTGGTATATGATGCGATGACATTGACAGGGCAAATCAGCAAATGTCAAACTTTGAAGGAAAATAGTGTCATAAACCAAAAACCACCACATAAATTTTGTAAAGAGATCAACCACCACATAATTTGAGTATAGATATTTGTTGTAAGCACTTTTGATTTTGAGCTGCATATGGCCTGATGGCCAGGGTTCTTCAACTAATTGCATCTTCAGGATGCACAAGGCCAGGCTTCTTGGTTCTTACCATTGCACTAATGGTCACTAATGGTTTTTTTTGGTTCTGCTCCTTCACATAATCACATCAGTACAGTGCCTCATTGAGCAAAGTATAGTTCACACATATCTAGACATCACAGCTGCTAGATATCTTGTTGCGAAGATAACAACGGAAGTCCTGAGGGATGACATTACTTATAAGCCAAAATCAAACTAGTGTGTGCTCTCGATTTGGTCTTAACGGGTGCTCACCTCCGCGTGGCGGTGTTTCTTCTCTAGCGACGGTGGGTGGCCGGTGAAGGTTAGGGTTCACCGGGAGTTAGGAAGGGGTTCACCATGCCCCCAAGCTGTAGAGGGGTGGGAGGTAGTAGCTCGGAGGTGGTGCGCCGAGGCAGCGATGCGCCACTGCCGGGTTTCGAGGAGGGCGGTGGGCGGCACGGCGGCAGTGGTGGAAGTTTTAGGTTGAGCGGGGCCTACGGCGGTGGCAGACGAGAAGTTTTGGCAGTGCAGTGAGGCGCCACCGAACATGGGCGGTGGCGGCAGAAGTGTGGCGAGCAGCGGAGGCGCATGGGACGGCGCTGGAAGCTGTAGGAACGTGGGTAGGCTACGATAACACAAAACAAAAATTTACCGCGCAACCAAGTAACCTCCGCTGGTAATAGATCACGAGATTACCACTAGACGCGCCGACTCATAGCGGAAGTAGAGTCGATGTAGCGAGTTGACGCAGTAGTAGTCGTACTCGCCGCACGTCTTGGCCTCCTACTCCTGAGATCGTCACGAGTTGCAGATCATCCTAGTGCTGATGCTTCGCAACAACACCTCCAAGGGGACATACATACGGGGTAGGGACACCACGCGTTGGAGTGCTAGCGCCGGCGGCGTGGTTGAGGAAGGCGTGGCTATTAGGGTTTCGGGAATTCTTCCAAAAGGATTGATTCATACTTTCCCTATGCCACCGCCCCTCTATATATATAGGCATCCATGACGGGTCTCAAACTTGAGGCCCGTAAGGAACTCGTAGCCTACCAGAATTCGGATCACCATCCAAATCAAATTCCAGCCCTTTAAGTATGTGACCTTATAGGTTCATGTGTGATCGGTTGTGATTCGGAAACCCTTTCCAACCATGAGTCGTTAGTAGTACCTAGCAGCACATAACGATTCCCAAACACATATAGAATATATCGGACAAACCTTAATACAATATGATCTATGACCAGGTCTTTATCACTTACGAATAGCTCGTAACTCCTTACGACCAGTTAGTGATTATGTTCTCTCCATTACCACCCACGAGGTCTTCCAGGACCACCCTAGAGGTCTTTCACGAGCACCCAGGAGGTCTTCCAGGACCACCCGGAGGTATTCTACGACCACCTAGGAGGTTTTTCAGGACCACCCCGGAGGTCTTCCAGGACCACCTGGAGGTCTTCCACATGTGGAGAATAGATATCAGTCGTACGACCTGTTTGTGTATTATCCCTTTGCCTCACGACATCTGGTTGAACTCCAGGTGAGATTATGTCATCCATGGACTGTTCAATACTTTCTCGATCAAGTATCGAATAACTTCATGTTGTCGACACTTCGACCACTAGTGGCATGGCCATGCACTTTTTTTATTCAACCACAACGAGGGGCCTAGAGACATCTCTCCTGTTATGTTAGGAGGGGCAAATCTCATATCCGACCAGTCACATTCCTCCCCATGTTTCATAGCATACCCGAAAGCTACCTTTATAACTACCCAGTTACAGTGTAGCGTTTAGCAACCGCTAAGAGTGCTATTACACATGTAGGAAACCATGTTGATCTCAGGTCTAAGGATTATACACCATCATTGCTTGAGACCAACTGATGACACACGAAATCATAATAATCTCAACAGTGCCTCAAAGTGGGTCTTATCCAACACCATATTATCTAACATGTGTCCATATTATTGGTTTGATATCTCCATATCTATGACTCGTGAAACATAGTCATCAACCAATACATATGCTAGTCTATTCATATGTGCCCTCATATGTTTCCGACCAGGGAACGTTTAAGAATAATCATCGCATAAATATAAAGTTTCACAATCAAGTCACATACTTGATAATAGATATTATCGATATTATTCTGGGAACAAGATAACATATTATCTAATGTTATGAACGTAATGAAATATAATCATCTCTATGATTACCTCTAGGGCATATTTCCAACAGTCTCCCACTTGCACTAGAGTCAATCATTTAAGTATCTAATACCAATAGCTCTTGTTTGCGCCTCATGCTTTGGCTGTGTGAGAGGCTTTGTCAACGGATCAGCAACATTTAAATCCGTATGCATTTTGCATATTTTAACATCTCCTCTATCCACCAATCCGCGAATAAGGTGATAATGCCTGAGTATATGCTTGGACTTCTGATGGGATCTAGGTTCCTTAGCCTGCGCAATGGCTCCATTATTGTCACAATAGAAATCCATTGGGCTCGAGAAACTCGTAACCACACCCAACTCAGCAATGAAATTCCTTATCCATACACCTTCTTTCGCAGCTTCAGAAGCCACAATATACTCGACCTCCATCGTAGAATCAGCAACCGTCTCTTGCTTGGAACTTTTCCAGCTTATTGCTCCTTCATTCAAAATGAATACAAAACCAGACCGCGAACGATAATCATCTTTGTCGGTTTGAAAGCTTGCATCGGTGTAACCATTTACAACGAGCTCTTCATCACCGCCATAAACTAGGAACACATCCTTAGTCCTTTTCAAGTATTTAAGAATGTTTTTCATGGCTGTCCAGTGACTTTTACCGGGATCAGCTTGGTATCTACTCGTAACACTTAGAGCATATGATACATCTGGTCGAGTACATATCATGGCGTACATGATAGATCCAATAGCTGAAGCATATGGAATACTATTCATACGGTCTCGCTCATCAGTTGTCAAAGGACACTGACTCTTGCTAAGACTTATGCTATGTGACATAGGCAAGAACCCTTTCTTGGCCCCATCATTGAATCGAGTCAACACCTTGTTAATATAAGTATTTTGGCTTAATCCAATAAGCCTTCTAGATCTATCTCTGTAGATTTTTATTCCTAAGATATATCTTTGCCTCTCCTAGGTCCTTCATAGAAAAACTATTTTTCAATGATGCCTTAACAGATTCCAGCATAGGAATATCATTCCTAATCAATAATATGTCATCCACATATAAGATTAGAATTACAAGTGCGCTCCCACTAACCTTCTTGTAAACACAAGATTCTTCTTTGTTCTTGATGAAACCAAACCTTTTGATCTCCTCATCAAAACGTATATTCCAACTCCGAGATGCTTGCTTCAACCCATAAATGGACTTTTGAAGCTTGCACACTTTACTAGCATTCTTTGGATCAACAAAACCTTCAGGTTGTGTCATGTACACATCCTCACTTAGGTTTCCATTAAGGAATGCCGTTTTGACATCCATTTGCCATATCTCATAATCTAAATATGCAGCAATAGCTAGAATGATCCGTATAGATTTAAGCATTGCTACCGGTGAGAAAGTCTCATCGTAATCAACCCCTTGAACTTGTCGAAACCCTTTTGCGACTAGTCAAGCTTTATGAATGTGAAAATTTCCATCCATGTCAATCTTTTTCTTATAGATCCATTTGCACTCAATGGCTTTAACACCATCAGATGGATCGACCAGGTTCCAAACCTGATTGTCACTCATGGAGTCTATCTCGGATTTTATGGCTCCAAGCCATTTATCAGAATCTGGGTTCATCATCGCCTCCTTAAAAGTCTTAGGCTCATCATTATTCAATAATAATACATCATGCTTATACCTTACAGGCAATTGACGTGGCCTTTTAGATCTACGTTGGGCTGATGTTTCTTCTACAGGTTTAATAGCATTTTGTTCGTCCTATAGAGGTTCAGTAGGAGTTGAAACACTTTCAGATATTTCTCGAATTTCTTCGAGTTGCACTTTTCTCCTACCGACTCCTTTTGAAAGAAACTCTTTCTCCAAAAAGACACTATTTCGGGCAACAAAAACTTTGCCCTCTTCCTGGTTGAAGAAATAATATCCTTTGGTTTCTAGGATATCCTATAAAGAAGCATTTATCGACTTGGGTGTGAGTTTATCGGGACGTCAAACGCTTAACATAGACATCACAACCCCAAATCCTCGAGAAAAAGACAAACTAGGACTCTTCCCGTCCATATCTCATATGGTGTCTTATCTACGATTTTGATGGTACCTTATTTAAAGTGAAAGTCGTAGTTTCTAGGCGTAACCCCAAAAATACAATGGCAGATCCGATTGGCTCATCATCGATTGAACCATATCCAACAAGGTCCGACACGCCGTTCGGACACCCGATTCCATTGTGGAGTGCCTGATGGTGTAAGTTGTGGAATAATTCCACATTGTTTCAAATGATCACCAAATTCATGGCTCAAAAATTCACCTCCACGATCAGATCGCAAAGATTTGATTATTTTGCTAAGTTGATTTTGTACCTCATTCTGGAACTCCTTGAACTTTTCAAAGGATTCTGACTTGTGCCTCATTAAATAGATATATCCATATCTACTATAGTCATCGGTGAAAGTAATAAAGTACTGAAAACCACCTCTAGCTGTCGTGCTCATTGGTCCACACACATCAGTATGTATGAGTGCCAACAAGTCGGACGCCCTCTCAGCTTGACCAGTGAAAGGAGTTTTGGTCATCTTCCGAGTAGGTAGGATTCAGACGTTTCAAATAATTCCAAATCAAATGAATTTAGAATTCCATCATCATGGAGCTTCTTCATACGCTTCTCACTTATGTGATCCAAACGACAATGCCAAATGAAAGTAGAATTCATATTATTAGGCGAAGCCTCTTTGCATTAATATTATAGACGGGTGCATCAATAAGATTTAAAATAAACAACCCATTCAAAATAGATGCATAGCCATAAAACACTTCATTAAAAATATAGAACAACCATTGTTCTCAACAATGAATTTATAACCCTCGCCATCAAACATGAGGTAGGGATAATGTTTCTACTAATGGTCGGAACATAATAAGAATTATTCAATTCCATAATAAATCTCAAGGCAAAAGTAATGGCAAAGTCCCGACGGCTAATACAAAGAACCTTTGCTTTATTCCCGACGCGAAGATCTATCTCGCCACTTGCAATATTCCTACTCCTTGTTAGACTCTACATCGAATTGTAAATATGAGCAACCGATCCGGTATCAAATACCCAAGAGTTAACAGAAGAATCAATAAGAAAAATATCTATGACATTAATACATGTAGTGGAAGTTTTAGTCCCACCATTCTTTTTACGATCGGCCGGTATTTCTTGCAGTTCCTCTTCCAATGGCCTAGCTCTTTGCAGTAAAAGCATTCATTCTCTTGAGTCGGGTCGGACTTAGTCTTGGGCTTAGACTTGTTAGTTTTGATCTCATCCGAAACTTTAGCCTTGCCCTTCCTTTTGACCCAAGTCCTAGCCTTCTTCTTGAAGCTTGTACTCTTTTGCACCATCATCACATGACTGTTGCTTTTTCTTAATGCTATCCTCTGCGGTCTTAAGCATCGTATGCAGTTCGGTGAGATTCTTGTCTAAACCATTCATATGGAAGTTCAAAATGAACTGCCCATAGCTTGCAGGAAGCGAAGCAAGAATCAAATATGTAGCCAACTCTTGACTAAGTGGAAAACCAAGTTTTTCCAAGCTCTGTATGTAACCAACCATCTTGATTGCATGTGGGCTCACCAGACTACCGTCAGCTAGCCTACACCCAAACAATTTCTTTGAGATCTCATATCTCTCAGTTCTTGCTTGTGTCTCAAACATGCCTTTGAGCACCACGATCATATCGTAGGCCTCAATGTTCTCAAACTACTTCTGAAGGTCTGAGTTCATAGCAGCAAGCATGAGACAGCTAACATCAAGGGACTCATCGCATGCCTTTTTATAGGTGGTTTTAAGAGTAGCAGCAGCATTCTCTGCATGCACATCTGGAATTGGTTCCTCCAGAACATGTTCCTTTTTATCTTGCCTAAGAACAATTATTATGTTGCGGGACCAATCTGCAAAATTTGTTCCATTTAGTTTTTCCCTTTCAAGTATTGAACGTAAAGCAAAACTGGATGTAGGTATAGCAGTTGGTGCCATAATCTACAACATAAAATATGCAAAACTAAGACATATGTTCAATCAAAGTAACTTCTATTAAACAATTTAATAAAGATACTCCCACTAAAAACCATATCCCTCTTATGACATTTAGTGATTCAAGATCCATAATCAATAATCTACTAGTAAGCTTTGGCATCTTTGTGTTAGAAGATCGATGAATTTGGTAAGCAACCCTTTGCTAATCATATCTCTATATGTCTCTTGTTGTTGGGCAGCATCTTTATGTCTCAGCATCTAACCCTATACCCCAAGGTCCATAACCGTTATGATGACCTTGTCAAGTTAAACCAATGCTCGGCGTGTAAGTGTCTAACACAAACCCATCTAGTCAAGGAGAATTAATGGCACTCTGCTTTGGCAAGACCCACCATTAAAAATACATTACTTTGGATGGTGCAACAAATTTGGGAGGGCATCAATTTAACATAATATTATGTGAGGAATTTTTACTTCTATCATGTTAAAAAAAGCATTTAAAGCAATTAAATAACATGCATATAAATAAATGAATAGGAATATAAAGGCATTCACAGACAATCAAATTGCATCGTGATATAGCAATACCAAAAACCAAGGTCCTTTTTGGCGTTTTTGCTCGCCGGTGAGCGGAGCGGGGTCACAGGGGCGGCAGCCCCTGTATGCGAAAATTTTCCAGACTACATAGATCCAATCTACTGTTCCGTTCATGGAAATCACATTAACCCCTTTCGATAGCAACTCCGATTCGATCAACCAGATTGATCTTCGCGTGCTCCATGGATTTATGATCTCTGTTTGCCTCGATGGCGGAAACCGACCGGTAGAGGCAAGTTGTGATACGACCATAAAAACACGATCACAGAATAACGATCATAAAACCATCTTGAGACCACCGCACATGGACGATCATACCGACCATCACCAAAACAATCTAATCTGAATCTAAAACTAGACGGGGTGGCTCTGATACCACTGTAGGAACACGAGTAGGCTACGATAGCACAAAACAAAAATTTACCGCGCAACCAAGGAAACTCCGCTAGTAATAGATCACGAGATTACCACTAGACGTGCCGACTCGTAGTGGAACTAGAGTTGATGTAGCGAGTTGATGCAGGAGTAGTCGTACTCGTCACACGTCTTGGCCTCCTGCTCCTGAGATCGTCACGAGTTGCAGATTGTCCTAGTGCTGAAGCTTCACAACAACACCTCCAAGGTATCCACACATACGGGGCAGAGACACCATGCGTTGGAGTGCTAGCGCCAGCGGCGTGGTTGAGGAAGGCGTGGCTACTAGGGTTTCAGGAATTCTTCCAAAAGGATTGATTCATACTTTCCCTATGCCACCGTCCCTCTATATATATAGGCATCCATGACGAGTCTCAAACTTGAGGCCCGTTAGGAACTCGTAGCCTACCAGAATTCGGATCACTATCCAAATCAAATCTCACCCTTTAAGTGTGTGACCCTATAGGTTCATGTGTGATCGACAGATTCTAAACCCTTTCCGACCACGAGTTGTTAGGGGTACCTAGCAGCACATAACAATTCCCGAACACACATAGAATATATTGGACAAACCTTAATGCAATATGATCTACGACTAGGTCTTTATCACTTACGAATAGCTCGTAGCTCCTTACGACCAGTTGGTGATTATGTTCTCTCCACGACCACTTAGGAGGTCTTCGAGGACCACCCCGGAGGTCTTCCACGACCACCCAGGAGGTTTTCTAGGACCACCCGGAGGTCTTCCAGGACCACCCGGAGGTCTTCCACGACCACCCAAGAGGTGTTCCAGGACCACCCTAGAGGTCTTCCACGACCACCCAAGAGGTCTTCCACATGTGGAGAATAGATATCAGCCGTACGACCTGTTTGTGTATTATCCTTTTGCCTCACGACATCTGGTTGAACTCCAGGTGAGATTATGTCATCCATGGACTGTTCAATACTTTCTCGATCAAGTGTCGAATAACTTCATGTGGTTGACACTTCGACCACTAGTGTCATGTCCGTGCACTTTCTTTATTCAACCACAACGAGGGGCCCAGAGACATCTCTCCTTTATGTTAGGAGGGGCAAATCCCATATCCGACCAGTCACATTGCTCCCCATGTTTCATAGCATACCCGAAAGCTACCTTTATAACTACCTAGTTACGGTGCAGCGTTTGGCAACCCTTAAGAGTGCTATTACACATGTAGGAAACCATGTTGATCTCAGGTCTAAGGATTATACATCATCATTGCTTGAGACCAACTGATGACACACGAAATCATAACAATCTCAACAGTGCCTCAAGGTGGGTCTTATCCAACACCATGTTCTCTAACATGTGTCCATATTATTGGTTTGATATCTCCATATCTATGACTCGTGAAACATAGTCATCAACCAGTACATATGCTAGTATATTCATATGTTTCCTCATATGTTTCCGACCAGGGAACGTTTAATAATAATCATCGCATAAATATAGAGTTTCACAATCAAGTCACATACTCGATAATAAATATTATCGATATTATTCTGGGAACAAGATAACATATTATCTAATGTCATGAACATAATGAAATATAATAATCTCTATGATTGCCTCTAGGGCATATTTCCAATGGTCGTGACGGAGGCGAAATGAGGGGGGAGGCGGGCGATGTCGAGGGGAGGTAGGCCGGAGAGGGAAGAGACAAAGCATCGGGGTGGTCGTCCGATAATGCTATCAGGCGACTACGCATTCTGTAGACACGTCCTACACACCTGCTACAGTCAATGCCACATAGATACTTCTATTATTGCCCTCATCTGAACTTCCATTATTAGAGATATTCGAGGAATGGTCCGAACTTCTATTACATACAAGCAATCTCCAGAAAGCAACATATTGTATATCGATGTCTCTAATGGAGTTTTAATGCAACTTTTTTCCATACATTCCAACTCACATGAAATCATGAAACCCTAGTTTCCGAAACCTAAAATCCAAATTTTTGCGACCTAAATCTGTAGTTCTGGAGACAATTCCAGAACACATATAAAATTGTCGAAATAGTACACAATCAAGTCTACTACGAGAGGAGCCTTAAAAAAACTTCATATTTTTTGGAGCTCATTTTCTACATTTACAAATTCGTACAAACAGTACATTTATATGAAATCATGAGAAAAATTCTTATTGAATAAATTTATGAAAAATCTACACAAGCAAGTACACTGTGTCGGGAGGCGCCACATAAAATTTCATAATTTTTTGAACTCATCTGCTACATTTAAGAAATCCCTCGGCCACAGCCCAAACTGAAACCCTAATTAGGGAGGTAAAATCAGAATGAGTAAAATTATGAAAAAACATTACACAAGAAAGTACACTATATTAGGAGCATTTCACATAAAATCTCATATTTTTTGAACTCATTTGCTGTATTTTAAAAATGGTACGAGCACAACCAAAACCCTAATCCGCTGATTAGCTAAAACCCTAATCGGGAGGGGACACGTACACCGAGTGGACCACGAGGGCAGTAGCCGTAGCAATAAATACCACCACAGTGGCCGTCAGGCAGTAGCCACACCATATGATGGTCGTGCGGTAATGCCACACGCGGTCGTGGCCGTCTTGGCATGATGGCGGCAGCGTCGAGGCGAGGCTTAGGCTCGCCGCGGTGGCCGTGTAGCAAACCGCTATTTTTGAATTTTTTTTATAAGACGGCTATTTCTGTAAATATGAAGCGAAATCATGCGAATACCGCCAAAAATTTGACATGCTATGGACTAGGCAATATGAACTGCAAGAACTTCACGAGTAAATAGATGTATTTCTCACATGTATCACCGCAATGGTTACAGAGTGTAACATCCCAAAATTTGGTTTGTTTTTGAAGTTTTAAAAACAAAAATAACCATTTGAATTTTTCTGTTGAAGTTAGAGCTTAATATGGATTTTACGAAATAAAAAACAATTTAATATGATTAAATGCCAACATCAACTATTATCAAAATTATTTTATTTGGATTCTATGTGCTTGGATATATTTTCTAGATTTTTCTAGAATTTTTTTTGAGTGCATTTGCTATTTTCTATTTGCTATTAGCATTTTCTCAGATTTGCCAAAACCCATTGCTTCAAATTTCATTTCTTATTCTTTCTCGCCCTTCGAGCCCAACTCAACCAAGTGCTTGTGCTCCGCCACTAACCGGTGGGTCCACGTGCGTCGTCCTCCTCCTCACTCCTGTTTTTGTCGCGCGTGTGTCACCTTCGACCGCCATAGCCGGAGCTCAAGCTCGTCCGACAAAATCGGATTTCCAACTAAAAGATCTCGGGTTTGCATGGCAAACACAATCTCTTTCCTTCATATACCCGAATTTGGTAGAATCTTATCCTCGATCCTTTTCTATCACCAAGATTGCATCGTGTTCGTTTCGGACTCTTTTAGGGTTCTACCTAATCCAGCTCACCCTCACCCTATAGTTAGGACCCCGAGGATCGCCTCAGCACCTTCATCCTAAACCCTCAAGCCACCTCGACCCTAGAGCTCTAGCACTACAATCCAAGGTTGTATGGTTTGGTGAGCTTCTTATTTTTGAATTGCGGCGCCGACGTTGCCACATCATCATAAACGACCATGCCATTGTCTTTAGTGTCACCAAGCTACCTCCAAAACCTGTCCATGTCGTCGAGCGCCACCAAAGCATTTTCCGACAAATGCCCGTACCTCTCCGCCGCCAAAACCTCATCGCCTTTCACCACCGTTGTCCTCAAGCACCCATAAGTGCACCAATGAGTTCAAAATAGCGTTCTCCACATGTTCGTATCACTCATCACCAATGAGACACCGACGTGCGCCGTTGTCACTGGAGCCCATAGGTTCGTCGGGGCGATGACATCATCAGTTGACGTGGCATCTTGGTCAGCGTCCACTTCCTACGACCAGGTAGTCGTTTTCTACGACCAGGTAGTCGTAACTTCCTTCCGACCACGCGCAGTCGAAATCGATGAACGATACTCGAATTCCTTTTGAGTATTTTCTTTAGATTAGATCTTCCAAAACCATATCTTCTTCATCCGAACTCGATTGAGCCCTTTCAAATATCTAAATTCATCTAAATTCAAGATATATTTATCTAAGATTTTTATTTAATTTTTGGAGTTTGTTTTCTCTGTTATTTATTTATTTACTTTGTTTGCGAGTAGATGTTGATTTTTCGGGAAGTTTTGAGCAAGGAGTTCACCAAGATCAAGATCAATCCAAGGAAAGGCAATTCATGGTCCTTTGATCATATGGAACCTATGATTTCAAAAGTATATTGTTTTATACAATTGAATGATATCTTTATACAAATTGTTTTGGGATTAGTTATCACCTGTTGTCATTATGCTTCCATTGATTATTTGAATACCATGAATCCTTTGTCACCCTAGCATGGATAATTTTAGTTGGACATAATTGATTATCATAGACGGTTCTTGTTCAGAACCGTCTGTGATAGTTTTTTTTTCACAGCGGTTATTGTTTAGAACCGTCTGTGATAGTTTTTTCTTTTGCAAAAAAAAGAATTTTGAGCCAAACCAATCAATTGCTGGACAATTGGTCTTGAGTATCCGCATATGGTTGATTACACAATCTAGAATGAAAGAAAACTCAAACTGGACAGCGAACGACCGTGAAAATGGGTGCTGAAACTTCGGAGATAGTTTTGAGGCCCTAAAAGACCTTTTTTTTTGGGGGTTTTCACTTTTTCGGGGCCTCGCGAAGAGAATCTAACCTTGACTATTTGCATGAATACTATTTGTATATATTTCTCCATGACTTGTCGAGTGCTTTATGTACTCACGGCTTTCGCTATTGTTGATCGCTTGAAGAATATCAAGCTACTCAAGAGTTTTTCGCCAGAGTACCTTAAAGGTTTTATGCGGATTATAATGCATTCTCCACTCGATTGCTTGTGAGCATGTTGATTGGCCATTTCAAGAGTTTCGTTCCGTTGCAAGAGTTTATTTGTTTCTTTAGCACTGTGTAGCAAGTTAAATAAACGTTGACCATAAGATCTAGTTATTATTATTATTATTTGTTACTTTGAGATCTTTTTAGTTAAATCGAATAAATCGACGGTATTTCATCACTATTTCCTGTGTGAGCTAGCTACTGATCTGGGACTAGTTTTGTAATATCCTGAAATTATCCTTAGGGGCCTACGTGTAATTATACGAAAGGGGATACGTAAAACGGAATATTCTAGAGTTTTAGGAGGAGTTGGTGCGCATCGATAAAAGTATCGGGAAAGTGGATGCCAAAAACCTAGCGGCCTTTTATTTCCTTTCTTTTTCCTGGCGCCGCCACCCTCTTCGTTTTTTTTCTTTTTGCTTTCGGTTAGCGCAAAGGCGTCATTGCCTCGTGCCTCACCGTCTGTCGCGCGGTTGGCGTGTGAACACGCGATGCACGTGGCCGCCACCGCTTATAGTGCACGACACCGTGGCGTGAGTGCTTTTTGCCGTGTGGTTTTTTCGCGCTGCCTCGTGATGCTTGTGCCACCAACCGCATGAGTCCTCAACCGATCCAAAGGTCAACCGTGTGGAAGCAATCGCCAAATTAGTCCGTCCTTCTTTGCTCAAAGCGTCGTGAAAGTCTTTGCATTAGTATTTAATTAGTTTGTCCACCTTGCATTGCTCGCATGCATGCTAGAACAAAGAAACCGTGAGACCTTTCAGATTGGATGCTAGTGCTAGCATTAGACTAATAGTGCTGTATTAGTAGTTGATTGGTTTGGTGCACTGCTAGGATTATTTTAATTGGGATAGTTAGGAGAGAGATTAATTTGATAGTGAATATTTTAATAGGGCTGCTTGTGCTTCATTAATTGGATTAGTAGGGAAGAGAGAGATTAATTAAATAATACTAATTAGTAGTTAACTAGTTTGGCCATAGCATTGTATGCATGCATATTTAAATAGTAAAGGTGAGTCATTAGCTAGTTAGTGTTGCATGTTTTATTAGCATGTTTCTAGTCAAGGAGATATCGAACAGTAGATTGGTTTTAGTCTGCTGTTTTGTTGTACGAATTATTCGGATACTTAAATGGCGAATTTTGGGAATTTCATCTACTAGTTAATTATAGATAATTTCAGTATCTTTCCATAGAGTATTTAATCATGTCGAGCAGACGAGTAATTTTCATGTTATGTTAGATTTAGTGCCGCTGTCCAAAAACCCTGACAAGAATTAGCTGTTCTGTTAATCAATTTCATAAGGGTAGAAGACGGCCGAATCTAGAAAGCTCACCAACCTGGTTTAGGTGGGGAATTTGATAAGATTTCTAGAAAGTCTAATAACGCCTCATTTGGATCTCTGTACTAAAATATATGAATTTTTGATTATGACTGTCTGTCGAGGGGACAGATCGACATTTAGGAGTTTGGAGTTGGGATTGCGCTAGAGAGTATAGCGAGTTTGTATTTACTTCTAGTTTTGTTGTTGGTCCAGAATTGCTATCTTAGAGAGCTTGCTAATTTAATTCAGGTGGGAGATTGGTCTCGAGGGCAGCGCCCTCTTCGCGTTCTCCATTTTCGCACGATTGAGGCAAGTACTTTGATTGATAGAATAATTATGCATGTTTGATCATGATTGCAAGTATTTGATACATATTAGCTATGCATGGATGCTAGAATGATATGTATGTTAATGATTGTGAATGCTAGAAGTAAGAGTAAGTATATTCATGTATGATGCTGCAACTATTACATGTTAATGATGGATAGAGTAATTGTTCATGTGCATGATGCTATCATATTTGAGGTTTGGTCACGTGGTGACCAAGCATTTATTTGAGGTCCCTGTCATGTATATGATGGGCTTGTGGTCCCCACACTTGTGGAGTGTGGGCTTGTGGTCCCTATACTTGCGTAGTATGGGCTCTTGGTCCGTGTGCTTGAGAGCACATGCATGGGTATGCATCGACGGTTGCATACCCTGCATTACCGGTAAAATGCAAAGAGAGTTAAAGAGAAAAGATGCATAGTGCATTGCATAAGCATGTGATATGTTGTACTGTAAAGATTTGAGAATGGATGCTGATGTTATAATTGTGTGTTATTGATGAGGACATCAACCCGCCGGATACGACCGCTACTCCACCTCCGACCGGGTTACTCTACATCCATCGATTCGGCGACGTCAAACTCTACTTCGACGGATCGACGAATTTACTTCATTTATATATGGTGCTGCACCACCTCACTTTGGGCCGAGGGCCTTGTATCAATCATTGGGCCCAAAGGACAGTTACCACTTTAGTTTGTTTGGGCCGGCCACCTCCTTGGCCCGACCCTTGTGGTCAGTACTATTCACTTGCACTGCTCACATGAACGAAGACCGTGAATAGTCCCACACCCTTCTCTCTTAGCTATGTGCGGCTTCCTCTCTCCTATTTAAGGAGGCCACACCCCTCTAGTTTCTCTGGATTTCGTTTATGTTTAGTTTGCCTTCGTTGCAACTTGTATCTTCTACATGTGTCGACTAGACCACCCAGTCAATATCCTTATTCGGAATCCCAACTTAAATCAAATATTTCAATCCTATTTGCAATTCCAGATTGCTTATCTATCTTGTTCTTGCGTGCTTCTTCGGTGTATGCAGGAATTGATCTTCGTGATCAGGTCATCTGAGTATTCGTGTACGGTTGATAACGACCTGTCGAGCAGTTCAGCGATTGAGTGGTTTCGAGCCTTGCGAGTTCGTAGCCAGGATCGTGAGAGTTGAGCAACTACTACCGAACTTACCTTCTCATCGAAATATCAGGCCAAAACAGGACCTTCGTGGTTCATCAAGTGGTATCAGAGCTACAGTTCTTTGGTGAGAAATCAATACCCTTAGTAGTAGATTCGTTTTTCATACCTAGAGTCCAGAAAATTGCCCAAAAAAAATTCGCATCTACCATCCATACCAAACCAATCTGAGCCTTTGCAATTTTCTTTTTGGTATTTTGCTTGTTGAATTTTTGGTTACATCGTCGTGTTAGTTGCTGATTTCTAGTTTAGTTAGAGTCTAGTTCGTCATTGTCTAGTTTGATCCACGTGTTCCTTTGCATAGCTTCTTTGTTGTGCCCAATTTTTCCCACAACCATAGCTCCCTGCCGCACCACCCTTCCATCTCCTGCCGACTCCACAGATTGCTACTGCAGCAACCACACCACCCTCCCATCCCCTACCGCAGCCTCCACAGATTGCTGCCGTAGCAACCGCACCACCCTCCCATCCCCTGCTGCAGCCTCCACAAATTGCTGCCGTGGCAACCACTGCTCCCTGCCGCACCACCCATCAACTCCCTGCCGTGGAACACTTGAAAACCTGCTGTGGTTCGGAGAGGAGGAAGTAAAAAGGAAACCCTAGATTTGAGTGGGTTTCGGTTTGCAAGAAAGAAGAAAAGGAAAGCACATTTTGGTTGGCCAAAGAGAGAAGAGTTTGTTTTCGGGTTGAAGAAGATAAAAAAAAACAGAAGAAAAAGAGAGAAGATAAACAGAAAAAAAGTGTTCCTCTGTCCGAAATTTCAAAAGCACATTAAACCTTTTCCAAATCTATTGAAAATTGGTGGAGCCCTTCCTGATATAGCCACAAGCTACCAAAAAAAGTTTGAGCACATTTGGCCCAAGGGATCAAAAGTTATAGCAGGTTCAATTTGAGGCCGAAACGAATTCGAGTCCGTTTTCGATTCACCTTCAGTAAAACGGGCATAACTTTTGCATATGGAGTCGGAATTCGACGTTTTTAGACTTTTTGAAAAGCTACTTCGATGGCACACATCCAATAAAAAAGATTGCTTGCGTCGGTCACCCTCTAAGACCACCAAAATCGGCCATCTTTGACCTCGAACTCGCGTCGCAAGTTTTCGGTTTCTGTTTTTGCCTATTCTTTCAATCTTCCCTTCGGAATTTGGGGTTCGTCTCAACTGCAAAGTTATAGATCTCGTTGAAACCTTTCAAACGAGTGTATATAAACCATATAAAGTTTGCTTTTTCATCGCTTGAGACTAGCTGTTGTTTCGCTCAATCTAGAGGGTCGCTTTGCATTGCAATCGATACCGATATTGCTATCTTTTGTGCTCTACGTCGGCAAACAGTCTTGTGCCCTTCACAAAAGTTTGAGTAGGTGGCTAGCGTCTCTCCTAGCACTTGTTGTGAGGTTTTCCATTTCTTACATCAAGTCACATTTATCGCTATGTGTGCATACATACACATATCTTAGTAGGGCTTCGATTAGCAAGCTTTGATTAGGCTAGTATCAGCAATTTTGACTAGTACTTTGAACAATTTTTCAACTTACATTAACTGATTTGATTATTGCTGATCCTTGCTACTATATTGAAGCCTTTCGAGCTCCACTTCATATACTAACTCGGCAGGTTCCGTTCCTTGCAATCGTTGGTCTAATTGCAAGTGAGAGTATCACGAACCAGCCACCGGTTGTACCACCTCCTTGCTGCATTGGTAAGAGCTTGGTAAGGCGTTGTGAGAGAGTGACTTGCTTTGAGCCTCCCGATCCTAGTAGTTGATAGGAACATGTACCTGTGATTTGTTTCCTTATTTTCTACTAACTATGGCAGGTTCACGAGACGATTACAAGATAGATCCATGTCTTTTTCGAGCCATTGAACAGAAGTGCAAGAAAGTCAACGAGGAAGATGCATGCTTGAGACAAGTTTTTCCACCACGGGAGGTATATGATCGTGATAGTACCTCTGGTAAAACTAAACTCACTGTGCCTTCTTTTGCTAGGAATTATGATCCTGATGCTTATATCACATGGGAATTAGTCAGACAACAATTATTTGCATGCCATGAATTTCCGATCATCTAAAAGTTAGGGTCATATTCGTGAGTTTTATGATTTTGCATCTATTTGGTGGAGTGAATACTGTCGTACTAATCAGAACATACCTAGAACATGTGATACTTTGAAGAGAGCAATGAGACATAGATTTGTACCTTCATATTATTCTCATGAATTGCTTAATAAATTGCAATGCTTAAGACAAGGTAGCAGTTCTGTAGAGGATTATTATCAAGAATTACAAATTGGTTTGTTGTGTTGTGGTTTAGATGAAACTGAAGATGCTAAGATGACTAGATTTTTAGGAGGATTAAACCATCAAATTTAGGATAAACTTATTTATAAACCTCCAACTGTCACTCGCTTGTTTCGTCTTGCTTGTAAAGTTGAAAAGGAAGTACAGGGACGACAATCCAAGGCTAGTTGTGCACTTTCGTTGACTTCCACTACACCTTCATGTGTACAAGCGTACAGTACACACCTCTGCATCAAGATCATCTTCGGTTGTTTCTTCTGCTGCTGCTGCACCTACCATGATTGCCACCCCTACTGCTGTGAGCATCACTCAGTCTTACTGTCTCGCATCCTTGGCTCGCTCCTTGGCAATTGAGCCGAGCAAAAAAGAAGGGAAAGCTTGTGACTATTCACCGCCTCCAAGACTAACATCATCATCGAGTCGAGCCTACAAGGTAATACCAAAGGTCTTGATTTAAACACTCAACGACAACAATAACCATGATTTCATGCCTAGTACCATTGAACAAAGGGAAAATCAGTCTGTAGTAGAAACCATTGCATCACATGAGGTGGAAGAACCTAGTGCTGAGAAGGTAGAAATTAATTTCCTTGCTATAAATTTGATATTATTAAGAATTTGCATGACTCCTGTGATAATTTGATTGATTTGCTTGCTGAGTTGAGTGCACCATGTGACAAACTTGTTGATTTACCTGCTGACTTGAGTGTACCATGTGATGACATAATTGAATTGCCTACTGTTTTGAGTGATTCATATGATGAATTAATCGCGTACAATGATCATATGGAATTGGTTAGAAATAAAGATGTTTTGACTAGAATTTCTCTTGCTGACTCTTTATGTTACATTATGTTGGATCCACCTATGAACTTGTCACATGTTATGGCGAAAGTTTCTGTAATTGCATGTTCGAAATCCTTGTGTAGTGCCTACACCCCTGGATATAAGTTTAATTTGATTGGAGATTATGGTGTAGACAATCAATTTCTTGTCTATCGAATATGCATAACTTGTGATAACATGGATGAATTGAAGCTTGCTGTTTTGAACAACAAGTCTTGTGTGATAAATCTTGTTCATTATGGGAGGAACATAAAATTTATCGATCATTCAATGCCTCTGTGTTCATCTCTAATTACACCATCTAGTATTGACAATCTGCATAATGCTGTTGCAGTATGGATGAACTTACAAATCTTTTCACCTTTACTAGATGAATTTGCTTTTGCTCGATTGAAATATGATTAAATGAATGACTTGTGCACTTTGAAATCAATTGTTGCGCTGCCCATTAACTTCCAAATATTGAGGACCATGTTTCGTCATGATAGTGCGACGAATAACTCTACTATATACTTCACTTATACTTGCAAATTGAGTTGCACAGTGAATACTATGAGAAAATGTATCTTTACTGATTTGATGCATGCACACTCACCTTTAATTTGCATAGTTTTCGCTATTTCTTTGCCTTCTGCTGTTGCTAACAATTTGCAGAAAGATGAGCATGCGTTGCTATTGGACGATGAGCTTGAGTCGAGGACGACTCAAATGCAAGGAAGGGAGGATGATGAGGACATCAACCCGCTGGATACGACCGCTACTCCACCTCCAACCGGGTTACTCTACGTCCATCGATTCGGCGGCGTCAAACTCTACTTCGACGGACCGACGAATTTACTTCATTTATATGTGGTGCTGTGCCACCTCACTTTGGGCCGAGGGCCTTGTATCAATCATTGGGCCCAAAGGACAGTTACCACTTTTGTTTGTTTGGGCCGGCCACCTCCTTGGCCCGACCCCCCTTGTGGCCGTACTGTTCACATGAACAGTACTGTGAATAGTCCCACACCCTTCTCTCTTAGCTATGTGCAGCTTCCCCTCTCCTATTTAAGGAGGCCGCATCCCTCTAGTTTCCCCGAATCTCGTTTATGTTTAGTTTGCCTTCATTGTGTAACAGCCCAAAATTTCAATTTTGGTTAAAGTTTAAAACTTATTTGAATTTGTGAATTTCTGAAATTTTAAAAGCTTGTCTTTAAATTGTTAAAGCCAAAAAGAAATTTAAGTTCAAAATCTATTGTCAACTTTAACTTGGAAATATTTTAGTTAAGTCCAGAACTATTCTAAGAACTTATGTAAATTTTTCTAGAATTTTTAGAATCATTTTGCTATTTTCTAAAGCTTAAATGAATTATTAGAATTATTTTAATTAGAAAAGCAATTGGAAAATTCCAACTCGTTTTGGGTCAAACCCTTCGCCCAACCTTTCTCTCACAAGACGCCAAGCCTACTGCTCCACTCAAAGCCCATCTCATTCCCCACTTCCCCCTATCTCCACCGTCGGATGCACATCCGACGGGCCACATTGCTCCACGCCGCCCCCTTTTCTTGGCCACCGATCTCAAATCCAACGGCCACCACCCATCTTCCTCCCCACCTCCTTCTACCCCTAACCGCCGCACAGAACCGCCATGGCCGCCGCTTGGGGAGCTTCGGGGCCACCTTCCCAACCACCCGATTGCAGGCGTGCGTGTGCTTGAACCGCACGCACGAGCCGCCCCCACTCCCCCTCTCCTCTCTCAGCACAGGACTCGGCCAAGACGCCGCAACCACCGCCGCCACGATCTTGCGCACGTTCTCCCTCTCCCCTCCGCCCCGGCCCCTATAAAGGGGAGCACCGTCTTGACTCTCTCCTCAACCATTTCCCCAATTCGCTCCTCCTCCTGCCTCTCATTCACGGAATCGGAGTTTCTTCACGCTGCCACCGCGCTTCCGCCGTCTACACGTCGCCGTCGTCGACGATCGGACCTTCCGCCACCAGCCGCACCGCGGCGTCAAGGGCTACCGTCTGCGCGCCGCCTCTCGCCGGAGAGTCACCGAGCCGCCGCCACCGTGACCGTCGCCGCCGCCGCCTTCTCTCGCTGATCGCCGCCGTTTCGTCGCGTCCGATCGCCGGCGAGGTAACCACCAAGGTCCCCCGACCTCCTCTCCATTTTGCCGCCTCATGGGACTCGCCCTAGCCGCCGTTCTTGGCGACCATAGGGTCCGTGCCGCCGCCGCCGCCGCCGCCCACGCCGCGCCACGCATGCGCCACGCGAGCGCCACGAGCGTGCCACCTCGCCCAAAGCCCACGTGGTTGCCTACGTGGCGCCCACGCCACACACCGCGCCACCTCCCGGTCGCCAAGTCCCGTGGACTTGGTCCACATAGACCGTGTCTATGACACGAGGCCCCATTGTCGAAATCATTTTTAAATTAATTTAAATCCGAAAATTCCTTCTTTGGCGTCACCTTGCGCAATAATTAGATTTACTTTTAGAAAAATAATTCAGAAAATTGATTTAAATCATGATTTAGAATTTAATTTGTAAAATTCATAACTTTTGCATTCTAATTCAAAATTAGGTGATTTCAATTTCTAAAATTTGATAAAATTAATACCTAGCTAAATAAAATATAAAAATTTGAATTGGAATAGGTTTAAACTGTCTGTTTGAATTTGAGATAATTTAAACCACTAATTTAGGAATTTAACTTGTAAAATTCATATCTTTTGAACCATAATTCCAAATTAGATGATTCAAATTGCTAAAATCTTAGAAAATTATTATCTAACGAAATAAAATATAGTTATTCAATTTGGAGTTCAGTCTAGTTCTATCTTGGAAATTTAGAAATCCTTTGAATTCCAAATTTAAATTAAAATTTGTAAAATTCATATCATCCTAATTTCAAACTCCAAATTTAGTGAATTAAGTTTCTAAAATTTTATAAAAAGATTATCTAGCTTAATAAATTAGAATTAGTTTAAATTGTTATTTTAAATTAAACTATTTAATTTGCAAATTTAGGATTTAAACTTGTAAAAGTTATATCTTTTATTTTCCTATCTCTAAATTGAATGTTTCAAACTTATAAAGTCTTATAAAATTGTTATCTCAGCCAAATAAAATATAATTATTTTATTTAGAGTTAGTTTGAACTATTGTATTGTCTTCATTTGAATTCCAATTGATTGTCGATTTTCACGCTTAGATTACGACGATTATTCCGGGAATTTGATTCTTCCAAGAATTAGAATTTCAAGACTTCAGCGAAGGCAAGTTATACTTTGATCATCTTGCCCTAATATTTTAAAGTTAGTTAAATTCAGTTTTCAAATTGTTAAATGCATGCATACTTTTATTCAAGTATTTTAAATTCCTGTTTAAATGATTAGATATTCCAACTGTCATTGTATGGCCAATATTGAATATTGAAATGTCATCCCTTGTCACCATAGATAAATTGTTTGGAAATGCTTAGCAAATGCTTAGACCATGAATTTGATTTTGGGAGGATTTAGCCAAATTATTACAAATTTGTTTAAACTTGAACCTATGGTATTGTTTTACCATAGGAATTTTGTAAAGATGGTTTAATCAAATAAAACGCTAAAATGGTTTAGACTTGGGTAAACGGATGAATGGTGGGTGCAGTTTATGCATGGGTTTAATCTGTTGGGATTATTACCCGAGTTTGATTTTGAATGACGCCCAAGTCGATTAAGGACCGGTCTTGGAGCCGCATCTTGCTATGCCTCATCAGACCACCACACGCCTTGTGCAGGCAAGACTTGGCTTAATAATTTGGGATACCTCGAGATATTCGTGCCATTTTGTATGAGTGGGTGT
The DNA here is from genome assembly GCA_036346405.1 of Phyllostachys edulis. Taxonomy (NCBI): domain Eukaryota; kingdom Viridiplantae; phylum Streptophyta; class Magnoliopsida; order Poales; family Poaceae; genus Phyllostachys; species Phyllostachys edulis. The sequence continues at coordinate 33,900 of JAYEVD010000058.1, forward strand.
TGATAGACAAGAGTCCCACATGGCGCAAGAGGGGCTCCTGAGGATGGATAGTCCAATGGAAGCGAAACCTTAGCGGGCATGAGTTCTTTGGGGTAGATCATTGTAACGGCCTCGTGATAATTGCTTTGTCCCACGCCTTAGGAAGCGTGGATTGGCCGACACAAGGAGCAAATTATCTCGTGTGGGTAAAGCTGCATAAACTCGCAGAGTAGAAACTATTGAATAGCAGCGTCATGATCATGGACATGCTAGCAAAGCCACTTTGAGTTAGACTTGTTTTTGGTTTAAAAATGGTTTCAACAGATGTTTTCGGGATGGATAGTCTGTGGGGAAAATTAGGCGGTTAGCCATTGTGATTGGAGGATATCCATCACCTTTCGTGGAGGTTATCCACATTATTCAATTGTCATTTAAAATATGATTTTAATTAATGTATGAAAATGGCCTTGCAATCTATTACGATTATTTAAATTAAAGCTGCTGTTTACATAAAATAACCCTCGCCAATGTCCTTTGTTTACCTTATGCATGCATTACAATTCCATATTGGTGTAACTTGCGAGCACGGTAGTTGTGCTCATGCTTGCTTTATGCAACAAATTTTCAGAGAAGACTACTATCGGGACGGTGAGGACACCGACGCCTAGGTTCGCCCCTGCGATTACTGTGGCGGATCGCTCGCCTACTACTATCTTTTTTATTTCATTTGTGTTATTTACTTTTTATTTGGCTTCATGCCCATTTGTATCGAACTCGATTTACTATTAATGAAACGCGAGATTTGGTTATGTTATCATTTTTGTAGCTGTACACCGGAAATCTCGGATCGGTGTATGAACACAGAGGGTTCGGATCTTTCGTTCCTGTCCGGCAAAAGTGGTATCGAGCCATGTCGATCAGAGGTCGTGGCCTTAGAATTGCCTTAAGGACTTATCTTCAAAAACTAAAACTATTTTGAGTCTATCCGAGTCATGTCTCAACCTTTCTCTTTAAAAATGTTTACTAACTCCTCTCCTTCTCAAAATTTTAGATGGTGAAATCTCGGACGCTACTTCCCACTTGAGCCTTTTATGGATCTTCGGGCGAGATACTTTGGGAAATGATACAAGACTGGTTACCGAAGAGGCCAACTTTTCAAGGATTCAAGTACCAAGTGGGAGAACAACAAGCGTGGAGAGTAGAAGTGCTCATTTACTCCAATCTCGCACCGACACCGTCTTCCACGTCTTTGACGCCCGATCCCGCGACACCTTTGATGAGGGCATGCAGATGCGGCAAGAGAGGCGATCCGCCACCTTCGCTACACCTACAATCATCGCCTTGAGGCACCGGGTTTCATTATTACCCGATGCACATTCCGACCAGACTCGACAAGATTTTCAACTCCGCTAGAGACGAAGATTCCCCGAACCGACACACCGGTGGATCGGCTAAGGCTTTGGATTATGCCTACTAAACACCTTGAATGACTTGCTCACCGCCGTAATGCAGACTACAAGAAGCGTAAGAGAAGTCAAGACCAGAATCATGAGCTCGCTAGCTACAAGGCCGGCGAGGCTAGCTCCAGTGGGCCGGATTATACCCCCAGTACCCCATTATAGTTATCTTCCCTGTTAGCTCGACCTTTAGTTGCGAATTATGAGCTACTATCTTATTTGTGGTAGCCATAATCTTTGAATAAAATGACTTAATAAAGGAACTTTTGGAAAAATCTGCTCTTTGTCTTGTGTGCTCTTTGTGTTCTTGGGTCATTAGAATGTACCCTTTAGAACTTCCTATCATCTATCTCTCCTAAATCTTTGGAGTTCTAGCAGATGGTGACCACCGCATCGGCAAGAAGGGATGGCGTGTCCGAGGTCGGGCAACGAAGACGCAGACACGGGAGGATCCCTGCAAAGAACCACCACCGCCACCACCAAGGACCAGATTGGCGTCCGATGATGGAAAACCGAATCATCTCGATTAACCTCCTAGCTCGATCCCTCAAGCGTCAAGAGAATGTGCAAGCAACAACTCGAATCGCACCACCACCTCCACGCGCAGAGATTGACCATGGCAGATTTCATGCGCATGCGCCTAACCGACATTCTCCAAAGAAAGACAGAGCCGATGGATGCCGATGATGGCTGGATCCGTGCTATCGGGAAGAAGCTGGATATCACTCGGTGTCTCGACCGTGAGAGAGTCTGCTTGCCTCTCACCACTCACCGGTCCCGTGATCGAATGGTGGGATAACTACAACATCTCCCATGCTTGTGCTGCAGACTATCTCTTAGGCGGAGTTTGTGCGGGCTTTCCGCCATGCACATATCCCGCAGGATAATGACCCTAAAGGAGAAAGAGTTCCACGCGCCAAACAAGGCAATCAGACAAGGTGAATACTGCACAAGTTCAACCGCTTGCTCGCTATGCCCCAACAGACGTGGCTAGTGATGAAGAAAGGCAGAAAGGTTCATGGATGGTGCGAACGATGAGATCTCACCGGTGGTCTCCAATGACTACACCGACTTCCAAAGCAGTTAGTGAATAAAGCTTTTCGCCAGAGGCCAAGCATCTGCAGATGGAGAACTAGCGGAGGATGGCAGACTGAAGTTCAACTCGAGGGCAACCCAAGCCTCGCTTTGCTCGGCCTTCACCACCTCGAGTGGAAGGTTCGATCTTCTACACCCAGAGCCCAAGACGCAGACGGCGCTCCAACTCTTCCGGCTTCCGCAACAATGCATCTGCAGGCCAGTTTCAGCAAAAGAACCCAACTTCATCAGCAGCAGGAGTGACATGCTTCCATTGCAACGAAACTGGACACTACGCCAACAAGTGCCCGAAGAAGCAGCAGTCTACAACACCAAACAAAGCAAGATCGGGGAGTACCAGCGGCGGCACACCCAAAGCCGGGGCTGGGCGATTCACGAAGGGACGTGTGAACCACGTCACAGCAGAGGAAGCTCAGGCAGCACCAGATGTCGTCCTTGGTACGTTTCTCGTTAATATGATACCTGCATCAGTTCTGTTTGATTCCGGAGCTTCGCATTCTTTTGTATCCAATAAGTTTGTGGGCAAAAATGGGTTACCTATTTCTCCATTAAGTAATCCTATGATAATCCATTCCCCGGGCTCAGAAATGAGGACCAGTTTTCTATGCCCGAATCTTACCCTGGAAATATCCGGAGTTTCCTTCATGGCGGACTTAATAGTCCTGCATTCTCAAGGTCTGGATGTAATACTTGGAATGGACTGGCTAGCCAAGAATCAAGGACGGATAGACTGTGCCGATAGGTCTATCACTCTCACTAATGAGGAAGGACTCACAGTTGAATTCAAGCCCAAGACCTGTACCGGAGAAAGTTCCATTCTGACCAGCTTGAAGGAATTAAAGCTTGAAGATATACCAATAGTGCAAGAATTCGGATGTTTTTCACGATGATCTACTCCAAGATGCCACCGGACAGGACGCGTCATGTTCTTAATTGACTTAGTCCCAGGGACCGCTCCAATCTCGAAGCGACCTTACAGAATGCCGGCCAATGAATTGGCGGAGATGAAGAAACAAATTGAAGAATTGCGAAGCAAGGGATATATTCGACCAGTTCATCACCTTGGGGAGCACTCAGATTATTTGTCAAGAAGAAAGACAATAGTATGAGGATGTGTGTGGATTATAGGTCACTCAATGAAGTGACAATCAAGAACAAGTACCCGCTACCTAGGATTGATGACTGCTCGATCAACCGAAAGGAGCAAGTGTATTTTCAAGATTGATTTGAGATCCGCTATCACCAATCAAGATCGCACGTAAGATATCCCAAGACGGACTTTCACCACCGGATATGGACTATACGAAGTTACAAAGAATGTCTTTCGGTTTGACGAACGCCTTACTTTATGAATATGATGAACAAAGTGTTCATGGAATTCTTGGATAAGTTTGTGGTTGTTTTCATCGATGACATCCTCGTCTATTCAAGAATGAAGAAGAACATGAGGACCACCTCGATTGATTTTGGGAAAACTCGTGGAGAACCAGACTTTATGCCAAATTCAAGAAGTGCGAATTTTGGCTAAGTCAAGTGGCATTCCTTGGACATATTGTGTCGGCAGGAGGAGTTGCCGAGATCCACCAAAGTCGAGCTAAAGAATGGATTGGAAACAACCCAAGTCATCACAGAGGTGAGAAGTTTCCTTGGATTGGTGGGTATTACCGCAGATTCATTGAAGGTTTCTCCAAGTTAGCAAGACCAATGACTCAACCATCAAGAAGGAGAAGAAATTTGAATGGACAGATGCTTGCGAGGAGAGTTTCCAAGAGTCAAGTCGAGACTAGTTTCAAAGACTGTGTTGGTCCTACCAGATATTCATAAAGATTTTATGATTTTCATGACGCCTCGTCGAGGACTTCGGCTATATTGATGCGGGAGGGCAAAGTCAGATCTTATGCATCCCGCCGATTGAGGCCGCATGAAGGGAATTACCCAACTCATGATCTTGAGTTAGCGGCGATTGTACACGATTGAAGATCTGGCGTCATTACCTCATTGGTAAATTGCGAAGTTTTCACGGATCATAAGAGTCTCAAGTACATATTCACACACCGACCTTAACCTCCGCCGAGAAGATGGTGGAATTAATAAAGGATTATGACCTTGAATTCATTATCACCCGCAAAGCAAATGTGGTTGCAGATGCCCCGAGCAGAAGGCGACAACACCGCCTTAGTTCAAGAATCAACCAGAGTTGTACGAAGAATTGAAGCACTGAACTTGGAGATTGTTAATCAAGGATGTGTGAACGCTGGAAGTTCAATCAACACTTCAGAGTCGATTAGGGAGAAGCGGATAGAAGATGAAGACATCAAGGAGATCAAGAAGAATATGAGAAGAGGCAAAGCCCCGGATTCACGAAGATGAGCAAGGAACGGTGTGATTCGGTGACCGCATCGTGTACCGGATCAACAGATTTAAAGCAATCGATTACGAGGGAAGCTCATGAGTCGCCTTTATTCTATTCACCCTGGCGCATACCAAGATGTACCAGATCTCAAGGAAAGATATTGGTGGGTCAAGATGAAGCGAGAAATTGCCGAAGTTCAGAGTCTATTGTGATGTTTGTCACGAGTCAAGGCAGAGCATCAAAGACCATTGGTTTATCGCAACCATTACCAATTCCCGAGTGGAAGTGGGAAGAAGTTGGTATGGACTTCATCACCGGACTTCCTAGGACCCAATCAGATGTGACTCTATCTCGGGTGATAATTGACCGGTTGACTAAAGTAGCTCACTTCATTCCGGCCAAGACCACCTACAGATGCAAACAAGTTAGCAGAGTTATATATGGCTAAGATCGTTTGTCTACACGGAGTACCCAAGAAGATCGTGGTCCGACAGAGGATCACGCTTTACGCCAAGATTCCGCAGAGTGCGATGAAGCTTTGGGAACCAGACTCAATTTCAAGATCGCATATCATCCGCAGACGGATGGATGAGATGTAACGAGTCAACCAGATTCTTGAAGACATGCTTCGAGCTGCGCCTTTAGAGTACGGACAAAGTTGGGACAAGAATCGCCCTATGCGGAATTTTCAGACAACAATAGCTACCAAGCCGCCTTGAGATGTCCCCATTTGAGGCTTTGTATGGCAGAAAATGCAGAACTCCGCTTCTTTGGGATGAAGTAGGAGAGCATCAGTTCTTTGGGCCAGAGTTGATCAAAGAAGCTGAAAGTAAGGTTAAGGCAATAAGAGAACATCTAAAAGTAGCTCAAACCCGATGAAGAGTTATGCAGATAATCGCTTGCGAGAGTTGACCTTCTGCCAAGGAGATTTTGTCTATCTCCGAGTTACTCCACTCCGAGGAGTAAGAAGGTTCCGAACCAAAGGAAAACTTGCACCCAGATTTGTGGGACCTTACAAGATTTTAGCAAGAAGAGGTGAAGTTGCATATCAGCTCGAGCTACCAACATCCTTATCCGCCGTCCACAATGTCTTCCATGTTTCACAGCTAAAGAAGTGCCTTCGAGTGCCTGAAGATCAGACCCTTCTAGAAAGCATTGATCTTCAAGAGGACCTCACCTATGTGGAGCAACCGATCAAGATTCTGGACGTCGCAGAGCGTGTCACACGAACAAGATCATCCGCTCATACAAAGTTCGATTGGAGCCACCACCCGAAAGTGAAGCCACTTGGGAGCGGAAGAAGACATTAAAGCCGGGTATCCCCATCTTCTCACCGATCAATCCTCGAATCTCGGGGTCGAGATTCCCTTAAGGGGGAGGTTTGTAACACCCAAAATTTCAATTTTGGTTAAAGTTTAAAACTTATTTGAATTTGTGAATTTCTGAAATTTTAAAAGCTTGTCTTTAAATTGTTAAAGCCAAAAAGAAATTTAAGTTCAAAATCTATTGTCAACTTTAACTTGGAAATATTTTAGTTAAGTCCGAACTATTCTAAGAACTTATGTAAATTTTTCTAGAATTTTTAGAATCATTTTGCTATTTTCTAAAGCTTAAATGAATTATTAGAATTATTTTAATTAGAAAAGCAATTGGAAAATTCCAACTGCGTTTTGGGTCAAACCCTTCGCCCAACCTTTCTCAAGACGGCCCAAGCCGCCGGCGCTCCACTCAAAGCCCATCTCATTCCCCACTTCCCCTATCTCCACCGTCGGATGCACATCCGACGGCCACATTGCTCCACGCCGCCTTTTCTTGGCCACCGATCTCAAATCCAACGCCACCACCCATCTTCCTCCCCACCTCCTTCTACCCCTAACCGCCGACAGAATCGCCATGGCGCCGCTGGGGAGCTTGGGCCACCTTCCCAACCACCCGACACTGGCAGGCGTGCGCTTGCAACCGCACGCACGAGCCGCCCCACTCCCCCTTCTCCCTCTTCTCCGCGCAGTGACTTCGGCCGACGCCGCAACCACCACCGCCACGATCTTGCGACGTTCTCCCTCTTCCTCCGCCGGCCCCTATAAAGGGAGCACCGTGCTCTCTCCTCAACCATTTCCCCATTCGCTCCTCCTCCCCGCCTCTGTTCACGGAATCGGAGTTTTTCACGCTGCCACCGCGCGCCGTCGCTGTTTACGTCGCCGCCGCTGCCGACGATCAGGCCTTCCGCCGCCACCACTGCACCGCGGCGTCAAGGGCTACCGTCTGCGCGCCACTCGCCGGAGAGTCACCGAGCCGCCCGCCATCGTGACCGTCGCCGCCGCCTTCTCGTTGATCGCCGCCGTTTCCGTCGCGTCAATCCCGCCGCGAGGTAACCACCAAGGTCCCCGCGACCTCCTCTCCATTTTGCCGCCCTCGGGACTCACTTAGCCGCCGCTGTCTTGGCGACCATAGTCCCGCCGCCGCCGCCGCCGCCATCGCCGTCGCCGCACGCATGCGCCACGCGAGCGCCACGAGCGTGCCACTCGCCCAAAGCCCACGTGGTTGCCTACGTGGCGCCACGCCACACACACCCGCCACCTCCCAAAGGCCAAGTCCCGTGGACTTGGTCCACATAGACCGTGTCTATGACACGAGGCCCCATCGCCGTAAATCATTTTTAAATTAATTTAAATCCCTAAAATTCCACCTTGGCGTCACCTTGCGCAATAATTAGATTTACTTTTAGAAAAATAATTCAGAAAATTGATTTAAATCACAGATTTAGAATTTAATTTGTAAAATTCATAACTTTTGCATTCTAATTCAAAATTAGGTGATTTCAATTTCTAAAATTTGATAAAATTAATACCTAGCTAAATAAAATATAAAAATTTGAATTGGAATAGGTTTAAACTGTCTGTTTGAATTTGAGATAATTTAAACCACTAATTTAGGAATTTAACTTGTAAAATTCATATCTTTTGAACCATAATTCCAAATTAGATGATTCAAATTGCTAAAATCTTAGAAAATTATTATCTAACGAAATAAAATATAGTTATTCAATTTGGAGTTCAGTCTAGTTCTATCTTGGAAATTTAGAAATCCTTTGAATTCCAAATTTAAATTAAAATTTGTAAAATTCATATCATCTAATTTCAAACTCCAAATTTAGTGAATTAAGTTTCTAAAATTTTATAAAAAGATTATCTAGCTTAATAAATTAGAATTAGTTTAAATTGTTATTTTAAATTAAACTATTTAATTTGCAAATTTAGGATTTAAACTTGTAAAAGTTATATCTTTTATTTTCCTATCTCTAAATTGAATGTTTCAAACTTATAAAGTCTTATAAAATTGTTATTCAGCCAAATAAAATATAATTATTTTATTTAGAGTTAGTTTGAACTATTGTATTGTCTTCATTTGAATTCCAATTGATTGTCGTATTTTCACGTTTAGATTACGACGATTCCGGGGAATTTGATTCTTCCGAAGAATTAGAATTTCAAGACTTCAGCGAAGGCAAGTTATACTTTGATCATCTTGCCCCTAATATTTTAAAGTTAGTTAAATTCAGTTTTCAAATTGTTAAATGCATGCATACTTTTATTCAAGTATTTTAAATTCCTGTTTAAATGATTAGATATTCCAACTGTCATTGTATGGCCAATATTGAATATTGAAATGTCATCCCTTGTCACCATAGATAAATTGTTTGGAAATGCTTAGCAAATGCTTAGACCATGAATTTGATTTTGGGAGGATTTAGCCAAATTATTACAAATTTGTTTAAACTTGAACCTATGGTATTGTTTTACCATAGGGAATTTTGTAAAGATGGTTTAATCAAATAAAACGCTAAAATGGTTTAGACTTGGGCGAAACGGATGAATGGTGGGTGCAGGTTTATGCATGGGTTTAATCTGGTTGGGATTATTACCTGTGGTTTGATTTTGAATGACGCCCAAGTCGATTAAGGACCGGTCTTGGAGCCGATCTTGCTATGCCTTATCAGACCACCACACGCCTTGTCCAGGCAAGACTTGGCTTAATAATTTGGGATACCTCGTAGATATTCGTGCCATTTTGTATGAGTGGGTGTTGATAGACAAGAGTCCCACATGGCGCAAGAGGGGCTCCTGAGGATGGATAGTCCAATGGAAGCGAAACCTTAGCGGGCATGAGTTCTTTGGGGTAGATCATTGTAACGGCCTCGTGATAATTGCTTTGTCCCACGCCTTAGAAGCGTGGATTGGCCGACACAAGGAGCAAATTATCTCGTGTGGGTAAAGTCTGCATAAACTCTGCAGAGTAGAAACTATTGAATAGCTGGCGTCATGATCATGGACATGCTAGCAAAGCCACTTTGAGTTAGACTTGTTTTTGGTTTAAAAATGGTTTCAACAGATGTTTTCGTGATGGATAGTCCTGTGGGGAAAATTGGGCGGTTAGCCATTGTGATTGGAGGATATCCATCACCTTTCGTGGAGGTTATCCACATTATTCAATTGTCATTTAAAATATGATTTTAATTAATGTATGAAAATGGCCTTGCAATCTATTACGATTATTTAAATTAAACCGCATTGTTTTACATAAAATAACCCCGCCAATGTCCTTTGTTTACCTTATGCATGCATTACAATTCCATATTGGTGTAACTTGCGAGCACGCAGTAGTTGTGCTCATGCTTGCTTTATGCAACAAATTTTCGTGGAGAAGACTACTATCGGGACGGTGAGGACACCGACGCCTAGGTTACGCCCCTGCATTTATTGCTCGTGGCGGATCGCTCGCCTACTACTATCTTTTTATTTCATTGTGTTATTTACTTCTTTATTTGGCTTCATGCCCATTTGTATCGAACTCTGATTTACTATTAATGAAACGCGAGATTTGGTTATGTTATCATTTTTGTAACTGTGTACACCGGAAATCCTGGACTGGTGTATGAACACAGAGGGTTCGGGATCTTTCGTTCCCGGGTCCGACACATTGCAACTTGTATCTTCTGCGTGTGTCGACTAGACCTCCCAGTCAAGATCCTTATTCGGAATCCCAACTTAAATCAAATATTTCAATCCTATTTGCAATTTCAGATTGCTTATCTATCTTGTTCTTGCATGCTTCTTCGGTGTATGCAGGAATTGATCTTCATGATCAGGTCATTCGGGTATTCGTGCACGGTTGATAACGACTTGTCGAGCAGTTCAGCGATTGTGTGGTTTCGAGCCTTGCGAGTTTGTAGCTAGGATCGTGAGAGTTGAGCGACTACTACCAAACTTACCTTCTCATCGAAAGATCGGGCCAAAACAGGACCTTCATGGTTCATCAGTTATAATGTCATATTATTTGTACTTTGCTGAGTTTGTAGACTCACTCTTGCTTTTGTTTGTGGTTTTAGGTACCCCTTACAAGAACGGCATGCATGGGAGGGAATAGTTATAAGAGTGGTTGCACATTGACATGAACCATTCACATTTGAATAGATTGAATTATTGATTTAGTATTTGAGTAATCTGCTTAAAGAATTATTTATGATTACTCCCTATGCTTGGAATAAATTGTATTGAGTTGATTAGAAGATTATGGATGCCTTTGGATTATACTTTAGTTGTTTAGCATGCTATGGATTATCTGTGATGATTAGTTTAGTAGTAGTCTAGGCTCATGTTGGGCTGGGGTGTTACATTTGGTATCAAAGCGGTCTTTAGGTCCGTGTTGATTAGATTGATTAAGATTTGCTATTAACTAATCAACTTAAAAATTTGACACACTGGTGCACAGTAGGATGGGAATGGGCAAAGCATTGCATTTACGTTTCTGTTATATCGTATTGATGATTGCTGATATGAATTGAGTATAATTGTTTATTAACTGATTATATGATTGTTATGTGTGGGGATAACCGATGTTGAGAGGTTGAGGTCGTGGTTGTGGCCCTGGGCTTTACCAGGTCACACCACCGTTCGTATTAAGGGAATAGTGAAGTGGTTACCTCGGATATCTTAGTACAAAGCGTTGTTAGTGGGTATCTTTAGAAAAGTTGTTCTCTTTCTTGAATTTGAATTTGGTCAACTCTTGTCCGATTATGTTGATGGGTTGCTTTGAGAAAGGTTGATGTGTTTCCATTGGCTTAATTTGACACTTAAAGCAATTATTATTTTCCCAACTGTTTAGTTATTCTTGCGACTGGTGAACTTGGTTAATTGTCAAGATTGATCTTTGTATTGGAGTTCTGACTTTCTTATTGGAAAACATGACCCATCTATTTCGCTTGATGATTTGGATAATGAAAATTTCCTTTTGCAAGTCTTTTAGTATGTGGAAGTTTTGACTAAATGTAACTCTTTTTGAGTATTTTGAGTGTTGAAGTTGAATGGTTCTTTTTATGAAAGAAAATGTTAAACCCTTTAGCGATGTCTTCTCGTGGTTAAGTGAGAGGTTATAATCAAAGAAATTAATGGATATGATATGGGTCGTCAAGTTGGGTCTGTAGTGTGGTGCATAATAAATCCTAACGAGTATCATTGGGAGTGAAATCGAATAAGTTGATGTTGTCCTCTAGTAGTTCTTGATGAGCTGTGATTTTGAGTATGACTATACTTAGTTAGAATCAATAGAGTTATCAAGAAGTGTGGAACATTGATGAAATAGTTGATCATTAGAATTGTTTAATTTGCTAAACTTGTTAGATTATTTGGTCTCAATGGATTAATCTTGGATTATTTGGTCTCAATAGATTAATCTAACTGTGTAGGAAGAGAAATATAAGGATGTGTTCAACTGTTGCCTTAGTAGATAATAATATGGGATTTTATTTAATTGGTTATTCGATGATCTTATTTATATGCTCGTGGGAATACCAAATAGAGAAAGGACCATCAATTCGTCCGTGAATGAATAATCATCAATAGTTTATGATAACCTCTAGATTAGAATTAATGTGTACTAAATTAGTGTGAGCATTCCGAATCGGTGAAGGGTTGAAATTTGAAAGTGATTTATTCTCGTGTGTTTCATGAGGATGTATTGTGGCTGCATGCCCTTGTTAGAAGAGGATTGTTCCGATAGTGCGATTGGTGTATTAGATATTCTCTAGAACAAGTTGACTGCTGCAATCTTATTGAGATAACAAAAAATATTATGAAATAATATACTGTGTCTCTTTTGGAAAGGTTTATGATGGGATTTAATAGGTGACCTGTGTTAGCATGATTGTGGAATTTTCGGATGATAGCATGTCCTTGATGAAAGGGTTTTGGTAAAACCTTTTGATTTGTGTAGTAGATCTCTGCTAGAATAAAGTTGTTGTTGTTGTGAGTTTGTAATGTTTTGGGTCGACTTTCGATTTGAGGATGAGATGATAAAGTAGTATGAAACAACTTGGTGGGTTTTGGAGAGTCAGATAATGGGAGAGTAGACTATGACGATTTTTGTTAATAGTGTATTACTCGAGGTTAGTAAGATTGCTGACAATGGATTATGAGTGTGTTGTTGATTTTTATAGAAAGAAGGTAATTTGATCATCATTCATGGTATCGTTTAAATGAAATGTTTGAGTTTTGATTCATGAACTTTTGGAGTTCATGATTTATTAGGTAGATGAAATTGGTTTGAGCTAGTGGCGTGTTGGAAAACTTAATTGGTTCTTAATGGATTCTTGTAATTTGGTCTTAAGACCGCTTCTTGTTTGAGTTGGCAAAGTGACATTGTAATCAAAGAAAATTACTTTCTTTGTTAAAGAAAGAGTGAATTAGAAGTATTTGATATTGAAGTCAAGTTTTGTAACTCGCAGTTTATTTGAAGTGTGTCTAACTTTCTGTTTTTGCCTATAAGAATTTCTCGATTTTCAAAAGCAATGCTTTATTTATATTTGAGGTTTGATATTCTCTTTTTGTGAGACTTGTGCCCTCAACTATGGACTCCTCTTTTGTTTTCTGAGATCATTACTATTTGACTGTTTCTCTTGGTCTCGTGCTCACTCTGAGGAGCAACATTTTCTTGTGTGTTGAAACTTGTATTTGTTTGTCTCTTCTTTTGAGAAAGGAATAATGGATTTTTTTTTAACAAAACCTTATGGGTTGTATATTGGCAACTGGTTAGTAGTGATCAAGTATATGTTGTTGTGACACCTTGGGTTGCAAGTTATTTGAGGAGCATTGGAGGATGAGTTGATTTTGTGATATAAATCTTGTAGAGAATTGGATCTAAAAGGAATAATGGTCGTTGGAGCAAAACTGATTATATTGTTACAATTAGTACAACATATAGTGAATAGTGACCCGAGAATATTTATTCATGTTGATGGAATATATTGGAATTATCAAATAGTTAGGATAGTGCGATTGTGTAATTTGCAAGGTTGTGTTGGTGAAATTGAATGGTGTGGTTTAGTGAGGGTCCAAGATAGTGAAGTTAATTGTTTTGGACAGTCGATTGATTAGTGATGATTGTTGATATTAATGATTGAGGATATTGTTTGGATTGTGGGAATTTTAGACATCAAATATGAGGATTTCCTATCAAGTATACCGAAGTTCATTGTAGGAGTCTTGAATGTTGAATTTGGGCTTTGTATTTTTATGCTAGCATCTTGGTTGCCCATGGTTGGGTGAAAAAAATGGAACAAGTTGGGTTCCGAGAGTTGTGGTGATTTCTGATAGGATTCTTTTGGTTGTGGTGAATGTGTGTATGAAAGATTTTAAGGTGTTTGACCTTAGAGAATTGTGGTAGAGAAGATTCTAGGTGAATTCTATATTGAGGTGCATTCAGAATTATTTGTCAAAAATAGTTCATTTGGTAGAGAAATCGGCTACAGTATGTTATTGTGGATTGGTAGAGTATCTCTACAAATGTGTGGTTGTTGTGTTCAGTTTGAGCATAGCTTTGAGGTTGCCAAACTAGGAGAAATGAGTTATTGTGTTGTGCGGTGATTTTAGTATCCCAGGATTTAAAAGACAGTTTATTCTTAAAATGAAGATTGAGGAAAAATGGTGATTTCTCAAGTAGTGAAGTACTCTCTTGGATCTTGTTTGAGCTTTGTGTTTATTGTAGATGATAGTTGCAAATTGAGCAGCTTTATGTTGGTGCATAGTCTTTTTCGATTAAGAAAAAATAGTTGTTTTGGGCATTCGAGTAATTTTGCCTTTGGTTTTTGTGGTGTTCATTGGTAAACAACCTACTTGGAGAGTGAAAAAGTTTTTATGATAAGTCTTTGATTGTGGATTTGACTCTTTTGGAGGGGAGTTGGTAATTGCGTGTTGCGATGGGGAATCCTTCGTTTTCCTGATGGGTTCTGTTTGTAAGAGGGTTGGTTTGAGGCAAGTTGTTTGTGCGTCTGTTATTAAACGAGATGCTCCTTGGAAAGATGAAGTAAATGATTGAGAAAGGGAACAGAGTTCCATGTGATTTGTGCGGGTTGTGTATTTTGGTACCAAAGGGAAGGTTGGCCCAAGGTACAATGGGTTATTTACGGAAGTTGCGGGAATTTTGGAAGATAGCGATTCACCAGGACCATCTCGAGCCCTGGAGCGGGGTACACAACGTTTTGTATAACCCAGTGTCTAGGGAGTACTTGAGAGAATCGGAGTGTAAGGTTTGGTTAGAGTCGTTGACCAACGAGTAAGGCTATACCTTCGAGTCCAGTCCATTTAGCATACCTGGAAAGGTCAGGATGAGTGTTAGGGCATAAGACATCAGTTTACGTCAAGGTGATGTGGTCACATCAGTCCGAGAGAGAGGCAACTTGGGAGTTGGAGTCTCGCATGCACGAGCAATATCTAGAGTTGTTCACGTCGGGTACGTGTGATTTGTTGTTTAATTCCAGTTATGGTGGTTCCTTCATGTAGAACGACGAGTAGAATTTGGGGTCGAATTCTGTTTAGGGGGGGGTAGAATGTAATATCCTGAAATTAACCTTAAGGGCCTATGTGTAATTAGACGAAAGGGGATACGTAAAAACGGAATATTCTAGAGTTTTAGGGAGGATTTGGTGTGTACCGGGATAAAAGGATCGTGGGGAAAGTGGATGCCAAAAACCCTAGCTGTCTTTTATTTCCTTTCTTTTTGCCCAGGCGCCGCCACGCTCTTCATTTTCTTTTTCTTTTGCACCTTTCGGCGGTCAAGGCGCCGCCGCCTCGTGCCTAGCGCCCTACCACGTGAACACGCCGATGCGCGTGGCCGCCACTGCTGCGCAAAGACACCGTCGCGTGCGGGCCGCTTGCGTGGTTTCCTTTGTCTTGCCCATTGCATGCTTGTGCCGCCACCGCATGAGTCCCCAACCGATCCGGTCAGCACGCGTGGAAGCAATCGCCAAATTGTGCTTCTTCTTCTTCTGCTCAAAGTCGAGTTAAGTCTTTGCATTAGTATTTAATTAGTTTGTCCACCTTTCATTGCTCGCATGCATCTTTGGAACAAAGAAACCGTGAGTCCTTTCAGATTGGTACGCTAGTGCTAGCATTAGACTAATAGTGTTGTATTAGTAGTTGATTGGTTTGGTGCACTGCTAGGATTATTTTAATTGGGATAGTTAGGAGAGAGATTAATTTGATAGTGAATGTTTTAATAGGGCTGCTTGTGCTTCGAGAGAGATTAATTAAATAATGCTAATTAGTAGTTAACTAGTTTGGCCGTAGCATTGTATGCATGCATATTTAAATAGTAAAGGTGAGTCATTAGCTTGTTAGTGCTGCATGTTTTATTAGCATGTTTCCAGTCAGGGAGATATCGAACAGTAGATTGGTTTTAGTTTGCTGTTCTGTTGTATGAATTATTCGGATACATAAATGGCGAATTTTGGGAATGTCATCTACTAGTAAATTGTAGATAATTTTAGTATCTTTCCATAGAGTATTTAATCATGTCGAGTGGACGAGTAATTCTCAAGTTATGTTAGATTTAGTACCGCTGTCCAGAAACCCTAACGAGAATTAGCTGTTCTGTTAATCAGTTTGGTAAGGGTAGAAGACGACCGAATCTGGAAATCTCACCAACTAAGTTTAGGTGGGGAATATGATAAGCTTTCCATAAAGTCTAAGAACACCTCATTTGGATCTCTGTACTAAAATATATGAATTTTTGATTTTGACTGTCTGTCATCGAGGGACAGATCGACATTTAGGAGTTTGGAGTTGGGATTGCGCTAGAGAGTATAGCGAGTTTGTATTTACTTCTAGTTTTGTTGTTGGTCCAGAATTGCTATCGTAGAGTGCTTGCTAATTTAATTCAGGTGGGAGATTGGTCTCGGGGGCAGCGCCCTCTTTGCGTTCTCCATTTTCGCATGATTGAGGCAAGTACTTTGATTGATAGAATAATTATGCATGTTTGATCATGATTGCAAGTATTTGGTACATATTAGCTATGCATGGATGCTAGAATGATATGTATGTTAATGATTGTGAATGCTAGAAGTAAGAGTATGTTAATGATCGACGGTTGCATACCTGCATTACCGGTAAAATACAAAGAGAGTTAAAGAGAAAAGATGCATAGTGCATTGCATAAGCATGTGATATGTTATACTGTAAAGATATGAGAATAGGTGCTGATGTTATAATTGTGTGTTATAATGTCATATTATTTGTACTTTGCTGAGTCTGTGGACTCACTCTTGCTTTTGTTTGTGGTTTTAGGTATCCCTTACAAGAACGACATGCATGGGAGAGAATAGTTATAAGAGTGGTTGCACATTGGCACGAACCATTCACATTTGAATAGATGGAATTATTGATTTAGTATTTGAGTAATTTGCTTAAAGAATTATTTATGATTACTCCCTATGCTTGGAATAAATTGTAATAAAGTTGATTAGAAGATTTTGGGTGCCTTTGGATTATACTTTAGTTGTTTAGCATGCTATGGATGATCTATGATGATTAGTTTAGTAGCAGTCCAGGCTCATGTTGGGCTGGGGTGTTACAAGTTTAGAATACACAGATGGTTCTTGAATCGTATTTTTGGGTCCCGACAGAGGTGGTATCAGAGCTATATCGACTGTAGAACACAACCTTAGTTAGCATGGTCGTTTTAGCCATAAGCTTCAAAACTTATTTGCTAAATCAAATCAACTATTGACTCGAGTAGTTGTTCTTCTCACATCTATTCTGATTCTTTTCTCATCTCAGTCTAATCCATTCTTATCCTAGTCTATTCTTTTCTCATCTTGTTCTAGAAGTCTGGTCCTTCTCTTTGCTGAATGTTGTTTTATAATCTTAAATTGACCTTGTCGCCTCATTAATTTCTCTAGTCTGAAAAAGAACTATACAGCTAACCTTTGTGCAAGCCTTGCATGAATACTATTTACATACATTTTCCCACGACTTGTTGAGCGCTTTATGTACTCACGGCTTTACGCTATTGTTGAACAGTTGAAGAATATCAAGCTGCTCAAGAGTTCTTTGCCCAGGAGTACCATGAAGGTTTTGCGGATTAGGATGCGTTCTCCACTCAATTACCTGTGGGCATGTTGATTGGCCATTTTAAGAGTTTCGCTCCGTTGCAAGAGTTTATTTGTTTTTTTTAGCCCTGCGTGGCAAGTTAAGTAAACGTTGACCATAAAGTCCAGTTATTATTATTATTTGTTACTTTGAGATATTTTTAGTTAAATCGAATAAATGGATGATATTTCATCATTGTTTCCTGTGTAAGCTAGCTACTGATCTGGACTAGTTCAGAATACACAGAGGGTCCCTGAATCATATTTTTGGGTCCCGACACAGAGTTACATACATAAGTAGGGATTTAACAACATACATACTGCTGGATTTCACTAAGCCGATGGAGCCTGGCTTTGCATTTGGTACCAGGATCATTAATTCAGCATGTGAAAAAACACCTAATGAACTTTCCCTCTCTTGCCTAAATTGTGGCAACCCGGGATCGGATCCATTTCAACCTAAGTGATTACGCAAAAAATGCAACACTTAACGAGAGACAAAAACGATTCCGAGTGCCCGGATATGTGTCTCATGTTAGCTCCCAAGGATCAATGGCTAACATGCACATATCCAAACACACTACTATAGAAAAGGTAATCACAGACGGTTCAAAATCGTCATCACAAATGGTTTTTTGAACCGTCTGAGTTTATGGGTCAGTGATACTACGAGGTCATCACAGACGGTTTTTGAACTGCGTCAGGAAAGCTATCAGACGGTTCTAAATAATAACCGCTGCAGTGATAGTCTATTTTCCTGCATTTCGGTCAACAAGAACCGCTCGTGATAAATTATCACTGACGGTTCTTGTTCGTAACCGCTGCGAAAATAGACTATCACTGCACGGTTATTATTTAGAACCGTCCGTGATAGTTTTTTCTATTGCAAAAAAAAAATTCGAATTCTGAAACTTCGGAGGCTGTTTTGAGGCCCTGAACAACCTTTTTTGGGGTTTTCACTTTTCGTCAGCTTTCCAACAAGCCAAAGAACGCCGCAATCCGAGTTCGTATGCAAAAGTTATGGCTGTTTTTGTAATATCCCGTTTGCCGTTAGTGGATGCAATAAAAATTAGAGAGGGAATTAAAAGAATTAAAAGAGAAAATTCAGAAATTGTGGGAGGAATAGGCCACGCAGCCCATAGTCAAGTGGGGGGAAAAACAGGCATGGTGGCCCATGGCCTAGACCACCAACTAAGGAAGAAGGGGGAACCCTAGGGCAGCTACAGTGCCAATGCTACAGTACCGCCGCCGTCACTGTAGCATGGCTACTGTAGCGCACCCCTCTCCATGGTGGTGCCCCCTCTCCTCCGGTGCCTCTCTATTGTGGTGGCCGGCCAAGAAGAAGAAGAAGAAGAAGAAGGAAGGGAAGAAGAGAGAAGGGAGGGGAAGTAAGATCACGCGGTGTTCTTCATGATCTACAGCGGTTCTTCAAGGGTAACGAAGATCCTCCCTCGTTGTATGTTTCGAATTTAAGACGTATTTGAATTCGTTAGCAGATCGGTTGTTTATATCCCAATCTATCCAGAATTTGAACGGCCATTTTAGTATCCTTAGAGGCAGATTCTGAGGATCCCATCTCTTAGAGATAGTTGGGTTATGTCCTTAGCTTTCCGTGGCCGCCAAGAACACCCAAATCTGATTAACGGTCAGCGAGATATCATTTATTTAGTGTCGCTGTCCTGCTAATCTGTCAGCATTCTGACAGTTTGTAGAAAACTGGGTTAAGCGATTAGTTAAAGGGAAAATTAGAGGATCTCAATATAATAAAAGTTGTAGACTATTGTCTCAGATTTCCAGAAAGCTCAAGAACACAAGATTTGGATATTCATACTGAAAGTTATGGTAGTTTTAGTTTACTGTCCAGAGAACACGACATGAATTCGATGTTTTATTATTTGGCCAGGTAGGGATATTAGATGGCCGATTCAGGACGGCTCACCAACTAGACTTAGTTGTAGAATTTAATTACCGTTCCAGTAAGTCTAAGAACACCTTATTTGAACCCCCTGTAGTGAAAGTTACGAATTTTAGAAGTTGACTGTCCACCGAGGGGACAGATCGACGTTTAGGAATTGGGGTTGGGATCGAGTTAGACGCGTTTGCGAGTTCGTGGTTGCTGTTTATAGTTTAGTTTTGGTCCGCTACTGTCGTCTTAGCATGCGTTATAATTATTATTCAGGTGGTGGACTGGTCCCGGGGCAGCACCTTCGCATGTCCTCGTTCCTCGCGGTTAAGGCAAGTATAATGATGGTTATAATAGATATTGTTGAATGGCAATGTTTGATATATATTATGAGTATTTGTGTGTTCATGATTGTGAAGATGGCATAATTGGTAATGTTCATGGTTGCTAGAGATATGAGTTACGTGTTAATCATGGATGTTTGAAAGTTGTGAAATCTATGTTATGAGCTTTTGTAGTATGAATAGGATATTCATATGCATTGTTGTTATGGATGCATGTTGTATTAATTTGAGAATTCATACATATGCATCATGTTGGCTTATTGAAGTCTTGGTCATGTGATGACCAAGCAACTTGAGGTCCCGTCATGTTGATGACGGGTTAAAGGTCCCCATGCTTGTAAAGCATGGGCTTTGGTCCCTATACTTATGGAGTATGGGCAATGGTCCCCGTGCCAGATGGCACAGGCATGGGTGTGCATCGACGGATGCACACTTTGCATTACCGGTAAAATGCAAAAGGGAAAGAGAAGGAAAAAGATCATTTTTGAGTATATTGCATAGCATGTGTGTGTAAGGTGATTGATATGTGGATTTGTGAAGTATAGTTGATGAGTTACATGCTTGTATGCTGTTGATGCCATTTATTATATTTGCTGAGTCTTTGGACTTACCTCTTGTTGTTTGTTGTATTTTAGGTACCTTTACAAGACCAGCATGCATGGAGGAAAGGAATGATTAGACTTCTTGCACTTTTGCACGAATTACCCACCATGGAATGAAATAAAAATTAACTAGGAGATGAATGAACTGTTAAAAGTACTCATATTGATTATTGCTTGCTTGGAGTGATCTGTAATAATTGAATAGACATTTTAGATGCTCATGATCTATTTCTAGATGTTTAGTTGCTATGGATGTCATAGTAATGAATAGTCGCTTTTGATTACGTCTTGATCATATTGCAATTTGGATTATCTTTATATGTTACAATTGTTCGTTGGAACCTCCCAGATAGGTAACTATACAAAGGAGGTTCTGTAAATTTTGTAAGATGTTTTAGTTTAATTACGGTTAATTTATTTAATTTAGTAGCATTCCAGGCCTTTGTTTGATTGGGGTGTTACAGTTGGTATCAGAGCGGGTTGTAGGTCCGTGGTATTTGAAGTATTAATTTTGACACACCAAGCACAGTAGATGGGTTGGGTTTTTGCATTGCATATATGCTTCCGTTGAGTAAATAGTTACTTTTGTGCTCTGATTTGCTAGTTGATCATTGTGCTTAATGTATGATATAATCTTATATACTTATAATTGATTATATTAGTTATATATTATGATAGTTGATGACAAGAGGTTGAGGTCGTGGTTGTGGCTCTGGGCTTTACCAGGTTACACCACCGTTCATAGTAAGAGAATAGTGAAGTGGTTACCTCGGATATCTTAGTACAGGTGCGATAGTGAGTACCTTTAGAAAAGTTGTTCTCTTCTTTGAATTTGGTCAACTCTTGTCCAGTTGTGATTGATGAGTTTCTCTTGGGTATTTTGAGTGTTGAAGCTTGATGGATCTCTTTTATGAAAGAAGATGTTAAACCCTTTAGCGATGTTTTATCATGATAAGATGAGAGGTTATAATCAAAGCACTTAATGAATATGATATGGATTATCAAGATTGGGTTGCAGTGTGTACAAGATCGATCTTAGCTAAGATCCTTGAAAGGAAAGTTGAATAAGTTGAAGTTGTTCTCTAGTAGTTCTTGATGAGTCTGTGACTATGAGTATGACTATATTTAGGTGGAATCAATAGAGTTAGTAACAAGTAGGAACGTTGATTTAAACCGGTTTGATCACTATGGATGATAAAATTTGATAAGCTTCTCGGATAGAGTGGACTGCGGGTCTCAACGGATTAATCTAACCCTTTGGGATGGATAAGTCCGAAGATGTTAGAATATTGTCATAGTGGATATTAATCTTGGAGTTATCTTTTATGGATAAGTCTTGATCATATGTAATTGCTAGGTGTATTTATTACGTATCAAGTATGGTTTTGAGCATCACTAAGGGATGAACCGATGGAATGTAATTGGTGATTTATGTTTACATGATGGTGGAGTAGTAGGATAATAGTATGTCTTTGATGAGAAGGTGGATCCTTAAAAATTGTTTAGTTTACTAAACTGGTTGGATTACTTGATCTCAATGGATTAATTTAATTGTGTAGGAAGGAGAGATAAGGATGTTTTTGGTTGCTTGATGGTCTTATGTTTGCTAGTGGGAGCATAAATAGAGAAATGACCATAAATCCTTCCATGACTGGTATAATCGTTAATCTGTTACAATAACCATTAGATTGGAATTGGTGTGCACTAAATTGATGTTGAGCATTGCTAATAGGTTAATGATTGGAATTTAAGGGTGATCTATATAGGTGTGTTGTGAGGATGACTTGGGCAAAGATGCCCTAGTTAAAAGACGGTTTACTTCGATAGTGGGGTTTGTGCATTAGTTAACCTCTTGACTAGGTTGAGTATTGCAACCTTATAGAAAAAAAGTATGAAATAGGTTATTGTGTCTCCTTGGAAAGGTTAATGATGGGATAGTGAGTTATGTTGGTTCATGCGAGTGCATGATGTGATGTTAGAAAGACTAACAGTTATGGTTGCTAGAGGATGTTGATTCCTTTAAGAGGAGATTAATTTGATTGCCTTTCGTGATAATCCGTAAATGAAAATGTTTGAGTTTTACTGGCGGAGATCATTTGGATCTCATGATTTATATGGTAGTTGAACTGCTTAGAGCAAAATGATGTGTGAAAGATCTTATTAGTTCTTAAGTGGTTCTTGTGGTTTGGTCTTAAGAACTTATCTTGTTCGAGCTGACCAAGTGTTGTTGTAGTCAAAGAATTGTTTTCTGTGTTAACGTAAAGAGTGTATTAGGAGTATTTGAGGTATGAAGTCAAGTTTCGTATCTTGCATTTTGATATCCTCTTCTTGGGGGATTGTGCCTTCCATTGTGGACTACCCTTATGTTTTTCGAGTTCATTACCAATTGACTGTTCCTCTTGGTCTTGTGTTTACCATGATTGGTAGCGTTTATCTGAAAGTCTGAAATTATTATTATTATTCTTATTGGCCTCTTCTTACGAGAAAGGATTAAGCGATTCTTGTTGCAAAGCCTTTAAAGATGAATGTTGGCAATCGGATAGTGGTGGTCGAGTAGATGATTCTCGTGAGGCTTTGTGTCAAGATGTCTGAGATGTATGGCGCAATAAATCGATTTATTAGAATAATCCTTGGAAATGATTTGATTTAAATAGAATGTTTGTCTTTGGATTTAACAGGTTTCGTGGTCGCAACTAGTAGGACCTATAGCGAGATGTGGTCCAAGATCTTGTGTTCATCTTGATAGAATATTAGAATTAGCAAGTATGGAAATCTTGATCAGTTTCTTAGAGTATCGCATTTTGGGTACTCGGTAAGATTGTGTAGAAGATTTATGATGGTGTAGTTTAATGAGAGTAGCAGTATAGAGGAATCTAATAATCGTGTTAATTAATGGGATAGCAAGGATGGTTGAGTTATTATTAAGTATGACTCGGCCTCAGTAAGTAACCCTTTGTGAGACAGATTATCTCTAAGGATAACTTGGTCAAGAATATATTTATTTATTGACGATAGTGATTGAGTATGTGCGAATCTTGGTCAATCAGTTAGGGTATTGTGAATGGCTATTTTGTGGTCGTGTAGTTGAATTTGATTGGTGTGGGTTAGAGAAGATCTAAGATTGGTGAAATGAATCGCCTTGGGCGGTTACTCGATTGGTGAGAAGTGTTGACTTTAATGACCAAGATTATGGTTAAGTTGTGTAAAATTTTAGTCATCAGATCTGAGGGTTACCTATCAAGTATATCGGAAATTCATTGTAAGAGTCTTAAAGGTTGAATTTGGGCTTTGCATTTTTTTTATCCTAGCATCTTGGTTTTCCATGATTAATCATGTTCCAAGAGTTATGGTGATGTTTGATAGAATCCTTGGGAAGCAGTAAATGAGTGTGAAGGTGGTGAATTTAAAGTTAATCATCCTTAAAAGATTTAGGTGATGTGAATGTGGCTGTAATCTATATCGTGGTGTGTTGGGAATTATTTGTCAAAATAATTCCTTTGGTAGAGCAGTGGACTAGATAATCCTTTTGTGGATTAGTAGAGTCCCTCTAAATAAGTGTAGTTGTGCTTCCGAGTTGGGGATCATTTTGGGATGTCAGTTAAGAGGAAGTTGTTAGTGCGAGGATTTGGAAACCCATGATTTGGAGAAGGTTTATTTCTTAAAGAACATCGAGAAAAGAATATTTTTCTCGAGTAGAGAAGTGCTATCTTGATTCTTATTTGAGTGAGTCTTTATGACGGAGATCATGTACAATTTTGCGTTAGCGTTATGTTAGCATGGTGGTTCTTTTCTGGTTCGGAAAATAAAGGAAGTGTTGATGTGGGCATTCGAATGATTTCCCTTTTGGCTTTCGTGATGTTTATTCGCAATCTGCCTACTTAGAAAGTGGAAAGGTTTTCGTGATGAATCTTCGATTCTAGTTTTGACTCTTTTGGTACCAAGTTAGTAACGCATGGTTGCGATGAGAGTCCTTCATTTTCATTATGCTATCTTTGGTGAAAGAGTTTGTTTAAAGCGAGTTATGTTGTGTGTTCTGGTTAAACGAGGTGCTCCTTGTGAAGAAGAAGAGATCGATTGAGAAATGGGACAAGAGTTCCGTGCGTTATGTGTATGTTCTGTGCTTTGGTACCAAATGTGAAGTTGACCCAAGGTACTTTGGTATGTTTTTGATAGTTGCAGGAATTAGGAAGTTAGCGTATCGCTAGGACCGTCTCGGTCCATACTGTGCACGCAACGTCTTGTATGTTCCAATGCTGAGTGAGTGCTTGAGAGATTCGAAGTTTGAGGATTTGGTAGAGTCGATGACCGACGAGTAAGATCTTACTTTCGAATCCCGGCCAGTGCAAATTCTGGAAGAGTCATAACGAGTTTTGAGAAATAAAACGTTGAAGTAGGTCAAGGTGCTTTGGTCTCATCAGTCCGAAAAAGATGTGACTTGGGAGTTAGAGTCTCACATGGGCGAGCAGTAGCCGGAGTGTTTCACGTAGGGTATGTGTTAAAGATTGTTGATTTCAGTTCCCTTCGAGTAGATTGGTGAAAGTATAATTCGGGGTCGAATTCTTTTTAAGGGGGGTAGAATGTAATATCCCGTTTGCCGTTAGTGGATGCAATAAAAATTAGAGTGGGAATTAAAAGAATTAAAAGAGAAAATTCAGAAATTGTGGGAGGAATAGGCCACGCAGCCCATAGTCAAGTGGGGGAAAAACAGGCATGGTGGCCCATGGCCCAGACCACCAACTAAAGAAGAAGGGGGAACCCTAGGGCAGCTACAGTGCCAGTGCTACAGTACCGCCGCCACCACTGTAGCACGGCTACTGTAGCACACCCCTCTCCATGGTGGTGCCCCCTCTCCTCCGGTGCCTCTCTATTGTGGTGGCCGGCCAAGAAGAAGAAGAAGAAGAAGAAGAAGAAGAAGGAAGGGAAGAAGAGAGAAGGGAGGGGAAGTGAGATCACGCGGTGTTCTTCATGATCTACAGCGGTTCTTCAAGGGTAACGAAGATCCTCCCTCGTTGTATGTTTCAAATTTAAGACGTATTTGAATTCGTTAGTAGATCGGTTATTTAGATCCCAATCTGTCCAGAATTTGAACGGCGGTTTTTGTATCCTTAGAAGCAGATTCTGAGGATCCCATCTCTTAGAGATAGTTGGGTTATGTCCTTAGTTTTCCGTGGCCGCCAAGAACGCCCAAATCCGATTAACGGTCAGCGAGATATGATTTATTTAGTGTCGCTGTCCTGCTAATCTGTCAGCATTCTGACAGTTTGTAGAAAACTGGGTTAAGAGATTAGTTAAAGGGAAAATTAGAGGATCTCAATATAATAAAAGTTGTAGATTATTGTCTCAGATTTCCAGAAATCTCAAGAACGCAAGATTTGGACATTCGTATTGAAAGTTATGGTAGTTTTAGTTTACTGTCCAGAGAACCCGACGTGAATTTGATGTTTTATTATTTGGCCTGGTAGGGATATTAGATTGCCGATTCAGGATGGCTCACCAACTAGACTTAGTTGTAGAATTTAATTACCTTTCTAGTAAGTCTAAGAACACCTTATTTGGACCCCCTGTAGTGAATGTTACGAATTTTAGAAGTTGACTGTCCACCAAGGGGACAGATCGACGTTTAGGAATTGGGGTTGGGATCGAGTTAGACGCATTTGCGAGTTTGTGGTTGCTGTTTATAGTTTATTTTTGGTCCGCTACTGTCGTCTTAGCATGCGTTATAAATATTATTCGGTGGTGGATGGTCTGGGGGCAGCACCTTACGCATGTCCTCGTTTCCTCGCGGTTAAGGCAAGTATAATGATGGTTATAATAGATATTGTTGAATGGCAATGCTTGATATATATTATGAGTATTTGTGTGTTCATGATTGTGAAGATGGCATAATTGGTAATGTTCATGGTTGCTAGAGATATGAGTTACGTGTTAATCATGGATGTTTGAAAGTTGTGAAATCTATGTTATGAGCTTTTGTAGTATGAATAGGATATTCATATGCAATGTTGTTGCGGATGCATGTTGTATTAATTTGAGAATTCATACATATGCATCATGTTGGCTTATTGAAGTCTTGGTCATGTGATGACCAAGCAACTCTTGAGGTCCCCGTCATGTTGATGACGGGCTAAAGGTCCCCATGCTTGTAAAGCATGGGCTTTAATCCCCATACTTGCGGAGTATGGGCAATGGTCCCCGTGCGGATGGTATAGCATGGGTGTGCATCGACGGATGCACACTTTGCATTACCGGTAAAATGCAAAAGGGAAAGAGAAGGAAAAAGATCATTTTTGAGCATATTGCATAGCATGTGTGTGTAAGGTGATTGATATGTGGATTTGTGAAGTATAGTTGATGAGTTACATGCTTGTATGCTGTTGATGCCATTTATTATATTTGCCGAGTCTTTGGACTCACCTCTTGTTGTTTGTTGTATTTTAGGTACCTTTAGAAGACCAGCATGCATGGAGGAAAGGAATGATTAGACTTCTTGCACTTTTGCACGAATTACCCACCATGGAATGAAAGAAAAATTAACTAGGAGATGAATGAACTGTTAAAAGTACTCATATTGATTATTGCTTGCTTGGAGTAATCTGTAATAATTGAATAGACGTTTTAGATGCTCATGATCTATTTCTAGATGTTTAGTTGCTATGGATGTCATAGTAATGAATAGTCGCTTTTGATTACGCCTTGATCATATTGCAATTTGGATTATCTTTATATGTTACAATTATGCATTGGAACCTCCCAGTATAGGTAACTATACAAAGGAGGTTCTACTAAATTTTGTAAGATGTTTTAGTTTAATTACGGTTAATTTATTTAATTTAGTAGCATTCCGTGCCTTTGTTTGGTTGGGGTGTTACAGATTTTACCAAACGAGGCCAAAACGAGTCCAGGACGAAGAGGTGGACGATGGCCTGGTACTCGGAGTTAGGGATGTCGAGGTGCTCGCTGTCGATGTCCGCATTCTTATCTTGATCTATTCATTCACAAGAAAACCACAGTCACAATTGAGAGCCACCAAAAGCAACAAGGTAGGGGAGGCGACAAGCAATTGATCACTTACTGGCATGTTGGATATCAACCAGGAAGAGAGGGGAGGGGATCAGATGGGGGATATCACCGGCAATGAAGGAGAGGTGGTGGCAGCATCACCGTGGCGTCACAACTGGAGGCGGAGGAGCTCACGACGGTAGTCGGAGCTCGGCATGGGGAGGGCAGAGGGAGAGACTAGTGGAAGACAAGGCAGGGGTGGCTATAATATATAAGGACAGTACCAAAACATTTTGCCTCCCGCGCACAAGTCCAAAACATTTTGTCTCTCGTGCACGCGTCCAAAAATTTCCGCCATCCTCAAGATGCGAATCACGACGGTTTCAAACGAAAACCGCTCATGTTGATCATAATATCACGAGCGGTTCTTAACAAAAATCGTTTATGATATTTAGTAGTATCACGAGCGGTTCTTGTTGAACCGTGCGTGATACTTCCTGACAGTTTTCAACATGAACCGTCTGTGATATTACTTCTTCACGAGGCAGTTTTAGCGCATCCAGTAACACAGACGGTCGCTAAAGCAAAACCGTCTGTGATTGTATTTAATATAGATGGTTTTGGTCAACCGTCTGTAATGAGGCGTCTAGTATTAGTCTTTTTGTAGTAGTGACACAACATTGCATTGACATCCATACACATTATACAAGAATAATAGAATCGTATTTACAACATCATTAAATAGAACCTTAAGGTATAGGTTTGCATAAGAGGGCCGATCGGCCAAATCTAAACAACACAAATAAATTGTAGCAGAAGATAAACTTAGAAATAAAAGAGAAAGAGCTGAGTTGGCATGCCCAAACCCACAAGCAACCAACTAGGGTTAAAGTCGTAGCATCTGAAGTACTTAACCCAATTTGAACGACTTCTCACCTGCAACATGGACAATACAACTGAGTACAAAAACGTACTCGTAAGACATATGAATAGCAACATATAATAAATGCATTCAAGTATCAAAGGAAGGCTTACATGGTTCATTTTCAGTATAAAGCAAGTTTTTCATTGAGATAAACGATATGGATTCAAATTGCCATTTGTAAAACATTTAGAAAACTTATATAATCAGTAGGTAATCCCAAATTCATGATCAACAACAGTAGATACTCCAAATAAAATCAACACATGAACTTCTCGTTTGTGACACAATTCATTCCTTAACAAATGAACACGCGAACTTCCCGTTCGTGATAACATTCCCAACTGAACAAACTAACACAATGACATAAAATTTCCAACCATAACCCAAACCCAATTTCGCATAAGCTAACTATGCATGCTTTCCCACAAGCGATGTCCATAACCAGGGACACGGCTATTCGAATAGATTCATTTGACTCTGTAGAGGTGTACAACTTTACCCACACGATATGAATACCTCGTACTGTCGCCATGCACTCTTCCGTATGAGTGTGACTAAGATATCATAACGAGGCTATTACAATGCCATGTCCTAACTATCAAACCACCCGAGGATCATAATCCCATGGCAGACTTAACGGTCGCCTAGAACCACGAGTGAACCCCATTGTGTAAGTAAGTCCCTTACAAACAAGAGACCCTTAAGGGCAAGTAAGAAAATGCTTAACATGCCTCCACTAGATTGACAAGAGAACCATTAAACATTAACAACAACAATTGTCAATCTAATTGTGTTTTGATAACTAACACATAACAAATTATTAAGCCAAGCCTTCACCATTATCCCGGCGTATGGTTGCACGTAAGACTTGGTTCATCACATCACAGACCAGTCCTCAAATACCCAAATGGGATTATGCGAATCCGGGACCACCTCCCTTCATCACCCTATCACCCGTCCAAGTCCAACACACAACAAACACTACCCAATAAATCCACAAGAATTAGATGCGAAGATCTGGATATATTCCTCAAATTCAACATAATTCAATCCATATAATCCTCAAATTTCCTCAAGATTTTATTCAATCGATCGTCCGATGGACTAGCTCCATCAACCGCTTTCGGCTATAACTACTAGCATGGCTAAGCCTCGTTCTATAAATTAGCAAACCTTCCCATAGAACATATATCCTTAATCATTCAAGGTAAAAGGGTAATCAACATTCAAAGGAGGGCCAATGCAGCAAGTGGACATAACTAAGCTACCCATTTGACATACAAGTATTTGAAATTAAGCAATGCATAGAATACTTGAAAAACAACATAGATACATTTTCGAAATTAATAGGAATTCAACATGCATCAAAGGAAAATACTGCTTGTCTGGGATGGATAGTCTAGTTGCTTCTGAATACCACTCTCGATCACACTCGTATCTTCAAAAACTATCGAACGCATGATAAACATTGCATAAGAACAATAATACCGAAAACATCCAAAAATTTAATATCATCCAAAAAGCATGAAATTTATACAGTAGGTATATTATGATTTTAGATGAATTTAGGTAAAATAATTATTCCATTTGGATTTAGTGTGTGAGAGTTATGGCAGTTTGAATCTCATATTTTCATAAAATAGCAATATGTTACTATTAATCCGAATTTAAATATTTAGTGAAATTTTACAGAGCAGTGGTGGATACAAGGATTACATAGATAAATAGAGGATAAAATTATAAGATCAAAACAACTTGGTTCATCTCATTTGGAGTCTTTATGAATTAGCTATGAATTTTCAAAGTTAACAACAATTAATAGCGTAAAAATAATCCAGTTTTGGATCACTTTCCACAAACTTTATTTTCTGAGACAGAGACAAGTTTGAAACCTATTTTAAAATAAATTTCATCTAAAATGAAAAATAACAAAACTGGTTTCTGTAACGCCCTGATTTTCTGAGCCCTTTTTGAATTTTTGAAAATAAAAGGAACCATTTGGTTTTGATGAGAGTTCAAAGCTTAACCTGAGATTTAAAAAGAGCTTCAAATGACTAAATCAAACTACAACTAAATCAGTTCGGTTTCTTTTGGAGTTTGTTGGAGTTCTTCCTTTTCTCTGTTCGCTTCGAGCTCTCCCTCGGCCCAGTTCTTTCTTTTTCTTTGGACCTCCTCCTTTCATTTGGATTTGAGGGTCCAGACCTCCTTTCGCTTGGATCGGAGGGTCTAGATCTCCCCTGTGTTTGGACCTCCCTTCGTGTCTAGACCTCCCTTGTGTTTGGACCTCCCCTCGTGCCTAGACCTCCCTTGTGTTTGGACCTCCCCTTGTGTCCGGACCTCCCATGAGTACGTCTTGACCGTCAAGACCTCCCTTAGTTTCATCCTGACTGTCAGGACCTCCTAGCCTTTGGACCTCTTAGTCTTAGTCCTCAGGACCTCTTAGTCCTTTGGACCTCCTCATCCTTTGGGACCTCGTAGTCCTTAGGACCTCCTTGGCCATCGGACCTCCTTTCGGTCTTTTGCAAAGACCACCCCTCTGTGGTCTTTTTGCAAAGACCACTTTTTATGAGCAAGGCTACCCTTGTTGGTCACGACCTCCTGGTCATGACCACCCCCCCTTTGACCGAACTGTTTCCCAAAGTTTGACTGGCCCCACTTGCTAGTCCCGCTCACCCTTAACTTTCACCGCCACATAAGTCCCTTGTGCATTTAATGCTGGTTATGTCACATTAAATGCGGCCACTTACGTGGTCACTTGCGTGCCACCTTGTTTTTCTCTTTGTCTCCTCCCTTCACAGCATTCTTTGTCCTATTTGTCCTTCACCAAATTGGTTGTGACACCTGCCTTGTCCCTTACCTACCTTTGACTCATGCACCTCTGAGTTTCTCAGAGACTCTTTTTCTCTTTCCTCTCAGGCTATGAACAGCCTGAGTAGCTTTCCTTCACCACCTTTTGCGCACTTAACTCTTTTGCTCTTGCCAATTGCACTGTGTTGAAGCTTCGTCGTCAAGAACTCCGAAGAGCCTTCTTCGCCGCCTTCTCGCCATCGGAGGTCCCACCGGAGCATCTGCGTCGGCCTCAACCACCACCGCCGTCCCTTGACCTCCCCTTCTTCCACCATCCCTTTCTCGGCCTTGGTAAGTTCCTCTGTGCCCTGTTTTTTCCCTCGTTCATACGACCACGATGAAGTAGCTGTATCCTCCCCAGGACCTTCGCATGGTCTTTTCGCAAAGACCACCTTCTTGGTCTGTGCGCAAAGACCACCTTCCTGGGTCTTTTGCAAAGACCACCTCTTTGGTTCTTCTGCAAAGATCACCTTTTGAGTTCTTTCGCAAAGACCACTCTTTCGGTCTTTGCTGGCCTTTTTGCAAAGACCACCCTCTTGGTCTTTGCTGGTCTTTTGTAAAAATCACCCTCTTAGGTCTTTTTGCAAAGACCACCCTCCTCATTGGACCTCCTCCCAGCGAGTCAAGTTCCCTCCCGAGAGCCCGTTTCTAGCACAGCGTTGCTCTGTTGGTTTGAGTTTTGAGCTTCTTTTGGAGTTCCTTGGGTTTTGTTTGGGCTCTGTTTGAGTTTGTCTTTTCTTCACGTGTAGATTGCGACGACGCTGGGGGGAGCCCGAGTTCCTTCAGGAAGAAGACCCTCAAGCTTGTGAACAAGGCAAGTCATACCCTTGATCATGTTGAGACCAGTAATTCAAATTATTTAAGTTCCATTTCAAATGATTATTGCATGCTTACTTCAATTTAAATAATTTAATCCCTGTGTTTAAACTTTATAGTTATCCCTGTTCTCTTTGTACAACCAGATTTGACATTGAATCATTCACCCTTGATGCCATAGATAAAAATCTAGCTGATACAATAGTATGAGCTAGAAGTGTTGCAAAATTTAATGCTTAGCCATGCTTAGACCAAAACTCTTGTATTGGGAAATCTTACTACCAAAAGTCCAATGTTGTCAAATGTTTTAAGCCATGGCATTGGGTTGTCATGGAGTTTTGCAAAAAGGTTTATGAAAATTGAAGGAAAAGGAAAATTGGTTTGGACTTGGGCGAACTGGTTGCTCGGTTGGTGCAGGTTCATACACGGGCTCAACCTGGGTAGGGTTGAGGCTTAGGGGTTTGTGGGAGGTGCCCAAGTCAGTTGAGGACCGGCATTTGAGTGTTCCTTTGCTATGCCCCATCGTGCAACCACATGTCCTGTATGGGCGGGATCTGGCTTACTAATTTGCAACGTTCCATCGCGGTTGTTCCTGTTGATGCAGTGGGTAGTCATGTTATGACCTATGTTAGTCCCACCCGGCGCAAGAGGGGGCCTTGATCTCTGTGGGTTTCTATCCGCAGGGTGGGCGAAACCTTAGTGAGGAGGGACTGCGGTGGAATGAAGCATTGTAAAGGCCTTGTGATAATCTCTTAGCCGCACACCTTCGGAAGTGTGTGAGCAGACAGTATAAGCAGATTATCTCATGTGGGTAAAGTTGTACACCTCTGCAGAGTGTAAATCTATTCGAATAGCTGTGTCCACGGTCATGGACATGCTAGCAAAGCCACTCAAAGTTAGACTTGGTTTTTGTTTTCTAAAGGTTTGATAAAATGGTTTTTGGGATTTCTATCCCAAT
The DNA here is from genome assembly GCA_036346405.1 of Phyllostachys edulis. Taxonomy (NCBI): domain Eukaryota; kingdom Viridiplantae; phylum Streptophyta; class Magnoliopsida; order Poales; family Poaceae; genus Phyllostachys; species Phyllostachys edulis. Next base: position 66,596 of record JAYEVD010000058.1, read on the forward strand.
GGGTTTTGGGCGGGGAGCCTTGTGACAGGAGAGTATCCTTCACCACTTGATGATGAATGTTATCCAATTGTAAAATTGAGTTTTGGAAAATGAATTTTAATTATAAGTGTAACTGCCTTGGAACTTAGTATGAGTATTTAAAAGAAACTTGGCTTTGTGCAAATTAACCCTATAAGACCTTCTTTGAAATATCCATGCATGCATTAAAATCTGTTACTCCACGGGTGTGACTTGCGAGCACGGTTGTTGTGCTCACTCTTGCTTGATGTAATCTTTGAGCAGGAGAAGGCGTCGACAGTGAGGAGGACCAAAACGACTAGGTTGTGCCCTCCAGCCAGTTGCCTGTGGCGAGTTGGTTGGACTGCCGCTCTTTTTGTTCCGTTGTATTTTATGTTTGGCTCTTAAGCCGCTTTTGTAAGCAACTTTGTTGATATTTTATTAATAAAGTTCACGTTGTGGATGTCACCACTTTTGTTACTGTGTGAGCTAGCAACTGATCTTGGGACTAGCTCGGTTGCACAGAGATCTTGAGGTGATCCCTGGTCTCACGACCTCCTTCAGGATTGGGCGTGGTCCTAGGGGTGATCCTGAGCCTCACGACCACTCTCGGACCTCTGGGTGGTCTTGCGGGACCCCTCGGGTGGTCTTGGCCACTCGGGTGGTCTTGAAGGACCTCCTGGGAGGACTTGGGAGTTCCGGTCGTGACAGTTTCACTCATTTTGGAGTTAAGATGAATTAGTTATGTATTTTTGAAGTTAATTGTATTTTTAGTGTACAAATAAATGATTTTCGGATTTCTTAAAGCATTTAATACTTTTTCTACCGAGGCCTACCTAGCCGCAGTCACTTACAGGCGGGGTCCATTGCATAGTGCATTTTTCTTTTAACCCCGAATTAAAAAGCGCACTGAAAGGTGGGACCCAATAGTCATAGACTCGGTTCACCGAATAGTGCGTAGACCTTCGGTCCACAACACAATGCATATGGTCTACAGGGCTGGTTACTATGAACTAATGGCCTCGGGCCCACATGTAATAGACTCAGGCATAATCCGGTTTCATTAATTCTCTCAAATTCTGTTCACGGTCCCATAAGCCATTCAAACATCAAATGCATTAAGACAGACATTAACTACTCTAAACAATAATTAGCGCTAATCCAAACGGGATTTGGTTCTTTAATACCCTACCGTGGCTATCGGAGGTTCCGATCGTAGGGAGCTCGCGGAGCCGGCTGTCGTCGAGCCCGCCGGCGGTGAGGCAGCAGCGCATTAGGCCTAGAGTAAGCCAAAATGAAAAGGTGGAGCTCGGAGCTACCTTTTGGTGGTGTCGTTGCCGGCAGAGGGGCACGGCAATGGGCTGGCGGAGGAGGCAGCTCGGGCATCGTCGTCGTGGGCGCACAAAGTCGATTCAACTCAGGGGGTGCGCCTGGATCTGAGCTCCTGGGTGCTACGACATGGTAGAGGCACAGCGCGGGCGATGGTCCTAGTCTTCGCTCCGACAACCACGGTCTTGCAATGTGTGGGTCTCCTACCATGCTTGAAGCGAAATGAAAAGGATGGTGAGGCATTGGGAGGTGTGAGACAATGAGTTTTGGGGAAAGTAGGGATGCTCACCGAAATGTCGGACTCGACGGAGAGGCTCGGCAAAACCCGGTGGTGAAGCTTCACGGCAGGCAGGCCCGTGAGCTCTGATGGCGGTGTATGGCCGGGGTTGGGGAAGAACACGTCGTGCTCCTACGATTCTGAACAAAATCCCAAATAAGCACATTGGAATTCTCAGCACAACACAGCGAACAAGAATGACAAGGTCGTGCATGCTAAGCTCACTCCTAGTGCGTAGGGGCACAATGTCGCACGGTGTTCGCGCCTGCCATAGGGGAAGGTGACGCCGGTGTTCCCGCTGGCTCAGTGGGTGGAGAGACTCCGGTCTGGTGAAAATGAAGACATCGACGAGTGAGGAGCACGAAGGAGGGGTCCTTGGTCCGAGGGGAGCGACGGGTGGGGGTTCTCTCCTCTCCTCCTTCTCAGCGGAGACAGAAAGGGAGAAATTGAAGGGCCACGGGTAGGCTACACTAGCCCAAATTAATAAAAATTCTACCCGTAAACCAAGATCACTGTAGTTATAGATCACGGTCTTACCACTAGGCGCCAAGAGTCGCGGAATTGATGCACGACGCGTCGAGGCGGAAGTAGTAAATACTAAGTTGATGCAAAGACGTCGGGGTAGAGTAGTCGTACTACTTCCTCGTCCTCGTCGCGGCGTCCCACGTCTGACTCCTCTCTTGCGGTTCGTCCAAACGCTACTGATCTGGCGCCTCCAAAGGTATCCACACGTCGGGAGGAGCGTCGCACGCCGGACTACTAGATCGCGCGGCGACTAGAGGCGTGGGAGGGTGGCGGCGAGGTTTGATGGTGTCACGAAAAACTCATCATAAAACACCGTATGCGCCTTGCCCTCCTTTTATAGGCGTCCTTACAATGGGCTTCTACTAATAGAGGCCCATTAGGACTCAATGCCCGATCTAATTCGGATCCAATCCGAATTAGGCTTCACCCATAAGTGTGTGACCCTATAGGTTCACGTATGTTTAGACATGACGCGAGTATACATACTTGGTCAATAGTTGGTAGCGGTCTCTAGCAAGGCGTGCCAACTCCTAAGCGTACACAAAGATCATATCGGACGAACCATCACAGCGTTATGTACATGCCAATCCCTTTGCCTCACGATATTTGGCCGAGCTCCAAGTGACCACTCTTTCTCGATCTGTGATTGGAATCCCTTACTAGGTTAACTCTTAACCTTAAGTAGCATGGCCATGCATTTTCGGATCCGATCACTCGAGGGCCCGAGAGATATCTCTCGGTAGAGAGGGCAAATCCCATCTCGTGACCATGCCTCGCAAACATGCTTCATGACAAACCGAAAGCTACCTTTATAACTACCTCATACGGAGTAGCGTTTGATAGCCCCTAAGTAGGTCGATTCACATCTCAAGTACATGCGACAATCTCGGGTCTAAGGACAAAGGCGTACACATTGTGTAGAGAGAACCATAAGTATAATTGTTATGTCTCATGTTGGGTCGGTCCAACCCCATGTTCTAAACATGTGTCCACATTATTGGTTTGACATCTCCATGTCTATGACTGTGAAACATGGTCATCAACCGATACATGTGCTAATCCATCATTCACATGTGTCCTCACATGAACTCGACTAGGGACAATCTTTAGAATAACCATACAAGTGAAGAGTTTCACAAACAAGTCACATACTTGTTAATCAACACAAAGGCAATATTCAAGGAACATTTATTAAATCATGGATACAACGAAATATCATCATCTCTATGATTGCCTCTAGGGCATATTTCCAATGATCTCCCACTTGCACTAGAGTCAATCTAGAAGATATCTAATACCCATAGCTCTTGTGTGTGCCTCATGCTTAGGTCAGGAGAGGCTTCATCAAAGGATCTGAAATATTCAAATCCGTGTGTATTTTGCATATCTTTAAATCTCCTCGATTGAGGATCTCTCGAATGAGATGAAACCGCCCTTGATATGTGTTTGTTCTTTTGGTGATTCCTCGGCTCCTTGGCTTGCATAATGGCCCCTTGTTATCACGATAAAGATCCAGAGGACTGCACGCACTAGAACCACACCTAGTTCGATTATGAACTTCCTTATCCAAACACCTTCCTTTGCCGCTTGAAGCCGCAATGTACTAAACTTCGTTGTAGAGTCGAGCAGTCTCTGCTTGGAACTCTTCCAATCGACCGCACCACCGTTCAAAATGAACACAAAACCCGATTGCGATTTGTAATCGTCTTTGTCGATTTGGAAGCTTGCATCGGTGTAACCATTTACAACGAGCTCTTCCTCACCTCCGTAGACAAGGAACACATCCTTAGTTCTTCTCAAATACTTGAGGATGTTTTTAACTTGTCGATGACTCTCATAGGGATCGACTTGGTATCTGCTTCGTAACACTTAGAGCATAGGAAACATCTGTCGAGTACATATCATAGCATACATGATAGATCCAATGGCGAAGCATATGGAATCTTACTCATGCGATCTCGCTCATCGGTTGTCGAAGGACCTTGAGTCTTGCCAAGATTTATGCCATGAGACATGGGCAAGAAACCTTTCTTTGCCTCCCCATGTTGAACCGTTTCAACACTTTGTCAATGTAAGTACTCGGCTTAATCCTATTAGCCTTTTGATCTATCTCTATAGATCTTAATACCCAAAATATATGCCGCTTCCCTAAGTCCTTCATTGAAAAACTATTTTTCGGTGAGGTCTTAACGGACTCGAGCATAGGAATATCATTTCCAATCGGTAATATGTCATCTACATATAAGATTAGAAATCTGAGCGAGCTCCCCACTTGCCTTCTTGTAAACACAAGATTCTTCTTCGTTTTGATGAAGCCAAACCCTTTGACCACTTCATCAAAGCGAATGTTCCAACTCGAGATGCTTGCTTCAATCCATAAATGGATTTTTGAAGTTTGCATACTTTTCTAGCATTGTTTGGATCGACAAAACCCTCGGCATTGTATCATATACCGTCCTCGGTTAAATTTCCATTAAGGAAAGCCGTTTTGACATCCATCGCCATATCTCATAGTCGAAATATGCAGCAATAGCTAGAATGATCCTTATAGATTTAAGCATCGCTACAGGCGAGAAGGTCTCATCGTAGTCAACTCCTTGAACTTGCCGAAAACCTTTGCGACAAGTCGAGCTTTATGGATATGAACATTTCCATCCATATCAATCTTCTTTTTATAGATCCATTTGCACTCTATGGTTTTAACACCATCGGTAGGTCAACCAAGTTCCAAACTTGATTGTCTCCCATGGATGCTATCTCGGATCTCATGGCAATATGCCATTTCTCGAGTCTGGGTCCATCATTGCTTCCGCATAGGTCGAGGCTCATCATTGTCTAACAATAACATATCTCGCGTATTGCGGAGCCTTCCGACCTTCGTGGTGGTGGTGGTGTCCTTTGCCATGGGTTCCTCAACTTGTTACGCCGCGTGGGCATCATTCGTCGAGTCTTCCCGATTGGTTCATCTTGAACCTCTTCAAATTACGCACGTTCTTCCACTTGTCTCCTGTTGAGAAACTCTTTCTCTAGGAAAACACCACTTGACGACAAACACTTTGCCCTCTAGTCGGTTGTAGAAGTAATATCAAAGGTTTCCTTCGGATATCCCACGAAAATGCATTTATCCGACTTGGGTGTGAGCTTGTCCGACTTTAGTAAACGACAAACGCCTCACATCCCCAAATCTTTAGAAAAGACAAAGCGTGACTCTTCGGTCCATATCTCATATGGTGTCTTAACTACGGATTTAGGCGGTACCCTATTAAGTGTGAAAGGTGCGTTTCTAGGCGTAACCCCAAAATGATAATGGTAGATCTGGTGGCTCATCATCGATCGAACCATGTCCAACAAGGTCCGATTACGCCGCTCGGATACCCCGTTTCTTTGAGGCGTTCCGGGCGGTGTTAGCTGTGGAACAATTCCGCAACTCTTCAGATGATTGCTAAATTCATGACTCAAATACTCGCCACCACGATCAGATCGCAGAGCCTTAATTTTCTTGGCACGTTGATTTTCAACTTCATTCTGGAACTCTTTGAACTTTTCAAAAGTTTCAGACTTATCTTCATTAAGTAGACATAGCCATATCTACTAAAATCATCAGTGAAAGTTATGAAGTAATGAAATCCACCTCTAGCAGTCGTGCTCATTGGTCCACATACATCAGTATGTATGATTTCCAACAAGTCTGACGCCCTCTCAAAAGAACCTTTGAAAGGTGACTTGGTCATCTTACCAAGCAAACAAGCTTCACATGTCTCGTATGATTCGAAATCAAACGAAGTTAGAAGACCATCATCATGGAGCTTCTTCATGCGCTTTTCACTTATGTGACCCAAACGACAATGCCAAACATAGGTGGGATTCAAATCATTAGGCCGAAGTCTTTTAGCATTTATGTTAAAGATGGGCGCATCATCAAGATTTAAAATAAATAACCCATTCACAATGGGCGCAAAAGCCATAAACATTTCATTTTTAGAGATCAAACAACCATTGTCTTTACTTGCAAATGAATAACCATCTCTCATCAAACATGAGGGGGATAAAATGTTTCGACTCATACTAGGAACATAATAACAATTATTCAATTCCATAATAAATCACGAAGGAAGCTGAAGTTGCATGGTCTTAAGCGGTCAACGCAACAACCCTTGCTTTATTTCCGAAGCGAAAATCAACTTCACCTCTTGCGACTCCTCTACTTCTTATTAGCCCCTGCATCGAGTTGCAAATGTGAGCAACTGATCCGGTATCAAATACCCAAGAGTTAATAGGAGAATCGGCGAGAAAATGTCTAAAACATTTATGACAAGTGTACCTTGGGTGGAAGTCTTACTTCGGCCTTCTTCTTGCATTCCTCGGAATCCAGGTACTTCTTGCAGTTTCTCTTCCAGTGGCCAGTTTCTTTACAATAGAAGCATACTGTCTCAGCTCCAGGTCCAGCATTAGGCTTAGGCGTTGGCTTCGAGATCATATCTTTAGCCTTGCCCTTATTCTTTGCCCATGGCTTCCTACCCTTTTTCTTGAAGCTGGACTTGTTCTGCATAGCCATCACATGGCTAGGGCCTGCACACTTCTTAATGTCACTCTCTGCTGTTTTGAGCATCCCACAAAGCTCATTAAGGCCCTTTTCCACCCCATGCATATGGTAGTTCGAAATGAAATGTCCATAGCTAGGTGGAAGAGATGCCAAAATGAAATCAGTTGCCAACTCTTGGCTAATTGGAAAACCAAGTTTATCCAAAGTCTGACTGTAACCAACCATTTTGATCACATGTGGGCCTACGGGTGCACCTTCTGTTAACTTGCATTCCAGAAAAGCCTTAGAGACATTGAATCGTTCAGTCTGGCACATATGCGGAACATGTCCTAAGCGCCATGATCATATCATACGCTTCGATCCTCAAACCGCTTTTGAAGGTCGGGTTCCATGCATGCAAGCATAAGACTGACTAACCTCAAGAGAGTCATCACATGCTTTCTTGTAGGCGCTTTTAACAAAGAAGCCGCAGTGTTAGCGAGCTCTTACGGGATTGGGGTGTCGAGCGTTTTCCTTTTATCCGCCTCGAGAACAATTCTCGAGTTACGGACCAAATCGAATAGTTTATTCCATTTAATTTTTCTTTCTCAAGAATCGATCGCAAAGCAAAAGGGTGTCTTGCGGTTGCTAGATGCCATTGATCTACAATAGGAAATGCAAAATACTAAGACAAATAAAACCATGATAGAGTAAATGTATTAAACAAATTTAATAGAATGTACTCCCACTAAAATCAACATCCTCTATTGATTCTTAGCGATTCAAGATCCGCAATTAACGAGTCTACTAGTGAGCTTTTGCATCACCGCTAGGAGACAAGGTAATTGATAAGCAACACCTTGCTAATCATATCTCTATATGACTCTTGTTGTTGGGTGACATCTCTATGCCCGGCCCAACCTTTATGCCCCAAGGCCCATAACCTTTATGATAGCCTTGTTAAGTTCACCAACCCTTATGCATGTAGGTATCAGATACAAACCCATCTAGTCAAGGAAAGTCGATGGTGCCCTAATTTTATAGACCCACCATCAATTTACAAGACATGGGATGGTCAGAGTTTAGTTGGGAGGGCATATGTTTAACTTAACATTTTGTGAGGGATCGTTATACTTCTACCATTCAAACATGCATAGGAGTAAAACAAACAGGAATAGCATTCACACAGTTGTGACTCAGTATGGCCCATTTTCTCATGGTGATCTTCATCGCCATAGAATCTATCCACCATGATGATCTCCATCTCCATGGTTAATGTGTGCCATCCCTCCAAGTGATGTGTCCTCCGAGTACTAATATAAGCTATTACTCATAACTAGTAATAAAATACATGGATGCAAGGAATCATCACAAGTAAACGCATGGCAGTTAATACAATACTTTGACAACACAATGGCTCGGTAGTGTTGTTCGAACCCACGACCTTGAGTCATGAAAATATTACAAACATGCATCACATACACATTAGGCCATCTTGGTCACATGCATCCTGCAAAAACAAGTTATGCATAGAATCGCAATCTCGGATAAGGGGGTGGGGGTTTCCCCATCAGGGTTCGAAGGCGGCGCCCTGCCTCAGGACTAGGATTTTGATCGGCAAATCATATTTACCACAAATCGACCATTGTTCGATTCGACCAATTTGTATTGATCTTTGCGCAAAGAACCGGTTTTACGTGTCACTTTGTCTACCCCGATGGCGAATCCGACCGTAGGGTATGTTGTTTCCACGACCTTAGCAAACATGATCCGTAAAACCGATCGAGATCAATCCATTACCGAACTATACAATCGATCACATCGATCATACCGACTTACATATCGCCATATGCAAATCACGAACCTATAACATGACAAAGAACCGCTCTGATACCAATCAAGGGCCACGGTAGGCTACACTAGCGCAAATTAATAAAAATTCTACCCGTAAACCAAGATCACTTTGTAGTTATAGATCACGGTCTTACCACTACGCAGCGGTGCGGAATTGATGCAAAGACGTCGGGGCGAGTAGTCGTACTAAGTTGATGCAAAGACGTCAGTAGAGTAGTCGTACTACTTCCTCGTCCTCGTCGCGGCCCCACGTCTGACTCCTCTCTTGCGGTTCGTCCAAACGCTTCTGATCTGGCGCCTCAAAGGTATCCACGTCGCACGGAGGAAGCGTCGCCGCAGCGGACTACTAGATCCGCACGAGCGATTAGGGCGTGGGAGGGTGGCGGCCAGGGTTTGATGGTGTCACGAAAAACTCATCATAAAACACATGCGCCCTTGCCCTCCTTTTTATAGGCGTCCTTACAATGGGCTTCTACTAATAGAGGCCCATTAGGACTCAATGCCCGATCTAATTCGGATCCAATCCGAATTAGGCTTCAGCCCTTAAGTGTGTGACCCTATAGGTTCACGTATGTTTAGACATGGCGAGTATACATACTTGGTCAATAGTTGGTAGCGGTCTCTAGCAAGGCGTGCCAACTCCTAAGCGTACACAAAGATCATATCGGATGAACCATCACAGCGTTATGTACATGCCAATCCCTTTGCCTCACGATATTGGCCGAGCTCCAAGTGACCACTCTTTCTCGATCCGTGATTGGAATCCCTTACTAGGTTAACTCTTAACCTTAAGTAGCATGGCCATGCATTTACGGATCCGATCACTCGAGGCCCAGAGATATCTCTCTCGGGTAGAGAGGGCAAATCCATCTCGTGACCATGCCTCGCAAACATGCTTCATGACAAACCGAAAGCTACCTTTATAACTACCTGTTTTGAGTAGCGTTTGATAGCCCCTAAGTAGGTCGATTCACATCTCAAGTACATGCGACAATCTCGGGTCTAAGGACAAAGGCGTACACATTGTGTAGAGAGAACCATAAGTATAATTGTTATGTCTCATGTTGGGTCGGTCCAACCCCATGTTCTAAACATGTGTCCACATTATTGGTTTGACATCTCCATGTCTATGACACTGTGAAACATGGTCATCAACCGATACATGTGCTAATCCATCATTCACATGTGTCCTCACATGAACTCCGACTAAGGACAATCTTTAGAATAACCATACAAGTGAAGAGTTTCACAAACAAGTCACATACTTGTTAATCAACACAAAGGCAATATTCAAGGAACATTTATTAAATCATGGATACAACGAAATATCATCATCTCTATGATTGCCTCTAGGGCATATTTCCAACAGAAATGGGGGGTGATGTGAGGAGAAAGAGGGTGACAAAGGGTGGTCGGGGAGGTATTAGAGGCTCGAGCGGTCCTAGTGGCGCAAAGCGTTATGTTGTGGTGGGCGTGAGTCGAGAGCTTGATCGAGCTGCATCTTGCGCTGCATGCCAGTGAGGCAGGTGAGATCGAGTGAGGAAGGAGGGTGATGATGAGTGGGCCTGGAGGTAAGTGACTCAGGTGAGTGGGTCGATTGATTAGGCGTCTTGCGGTTGCTTGCTTGATTTGGGTCTCAGTCCGATCGGTGTGGTTCGAACTGTCCAAAACGACTCTAGGGTTTGACTGAAATTGATTTTTCCAATGTTTCTACTTTGACCAGGGTGTTAGAAATAGAAATAAAATTCTAAAAATTCTGAAAATTTTTAGAGAGGTTCTTGGAATGACCTAGTACTCAAATAAAATCTTAAACCCCACTTTTAAAGATTATTTTCTTATTTTAAAATCAAACCTAGAATAGGTTATTGATTTGAGTTTGAATTTTCTCGAGGTCAAATTGAGTTCCAAAAATTGGGAAAAATTATATTTTATTCATGATAAATATTATAGTATTTTAATAAATTATTTTACGAGAGGTCTTTGTAAGGACTTATTTATGTTTTGTTTGGAGGAGTGGAATTAGGTTAAAGTTTTAAATCTTTTGATTTAAGATTTTCCAAGTGCAATAAATGATGCAAAAGATTCAAAAACACTATGCATGTTAATGAGATGCATACTAATTATCATTAATTAACTTAGGGATGTTACATAAATGAACCTAACTGCTCCTAGGAAAGGAATAAGAATATGATTTTGTGCAGAGGAAGCCATGTAAGGATGCTAATTTATAGCCAAAAAGGACACAGATGGCAATATTGTTACCAAGACAAGCCTACCAAGCTATCTTCACTAGAAATTTCTCTCCAACACACCTGACGAGGATGTAATAATCCTTAATTAACAATTTATCTATAGTTGTTATTATTGGTAGTGATATCTTCATATTACTCGTAAGTATACCCCTTATTGTTTATAAGTGGGAAGCTTAACCGAGTGGTCGTAAGCCTTTCTATGACCACCACCTGATGGTAAGCCTTTCTACGACCGCCTTGTGGTCGTAAGGCTTTCTATGACCAGGTTGGCTACGACCACCCTGTAATCAATAAAGCCTACAGACATGTGGGTCCAATCGATTAGGGACTCTTATACGCTGTGTTCAATACACAGAGCAGTTAGTATACACAGTTATTCTCTGGAATAATTGTACGTATTATGCCCCTGTCCTTGATGTTTGTCAGGCGACGTAGGGTGCAGTTTTCTCTGACAATAACTACCATCAACGTGTGTATTTTATCAGGCATTGAGGCGCCTCTTGGCATGGAGTAACTAGGACCCCTTTGTACACTATATAAGGGGTGAAGTCAATGGACAGAAGGAGGAGGATGATCGGGATTAGTCGCAAGGGATCATTGAGTCTTAGTCTGAGTGATTTCTTCCCGATTATAACAAGCATACTAAATATAAGAACACAGAAGTAGGGTTATTATTCTCCCAGGAAAAGGCTTGAACCTGTATAAATTCCAGTGTCTCTTTCTGTGTGAATCTATCTTATAGGAAGCCTCCCAAATAATCATTCGTAAGATCGATACTAGATCATCGACAGTTGGCGCCGTCCATGTGGATCTTCTAGTTCTTCCTTTTCGATAAGCTTTCTTCGCTTTTTCTACTTTGATGCTTTCATAACAGGAGAGTGGAACAAGGAGAACTGGTTCGATTTGGCAGACTACACAGAACTTGACATGGATACCTGCTACGAGTATGAGCTGAGCATTATTTCGTCCGACAGTAATGCCGCCTCCAAGGATCTTTCACCAAACCTAGGAGACCGTGCCGCAGATAAGGTTGATGATAGATCTTTCCCCCTCACAACATTATGCCCAGATGAGGAGCCTGATTCCTCAAGGGGCAAGGGTTCATCCGACCAGGGTTAGGATTGCACCAAGGTGGGTATAGAACATGACGAGGGTTCCCCCTCCAAATGTCCAACCTCGCCCAATTTCATCCGATCTAGCACAACAAGTCCTGGAATCCATCATTCTGGGACTCAACCAACATCTGGTAATCGTCACCCTTCGGTTACCCCTACAAGGGGTGATGTCAAGCCCGCTTCTCTTGCAGGTTTGACCACACCCTCGTACGGCTCACCTTCGACTAGAGACGGTTATAACCCGAAATTCCCCTTCCTGGAGGGGATTGCTGCAAGTTGCAAGACGCTGTCTTTTGACCACTCCTCGAGTTAGGAGGACTCAGGCACGAGTTCGGATAATATCATCCAAGAGGTCTTTGTCCTCTCCTCAGATCCTAATCTCTCTCCAAGAGGCAGGACTAGGGATTCTTCCCATCACACACTCACTTTGGGCTCTCGTGGTGATGGCAAGGACACCTCCAGCGATGAACAGGATCACCACATTCATGAGAGTGGCCAAAAATCCTAGAAATGATCGCACTCCACTGAGGCATTCTCCGGCAGACTCAGATGTGGTTGATCCCAAAATCATCCAAAGAAGGAGGATTGCAGCCCAGAGAACTTTACTGGGGCACATCCAATACCGGTTAGAGGAAGCTCAAGAACTTTAGTGGAAAAATGACTTGATCAAAAACTCGACTCAAGAGCTTAGACAAGTGCTAGGCTACAACCTCTTTGCTGGAGAGATTACACGAAGACTTCGGGATACAATGGTCATGCTTGAGCAAACTTAGTGACACTATTCTAGAAGTCATACCGGAACTACTCCGTCAAATGCTAGTCGTTCAAATGACTCTCCTCATAGAGAACATCTGAGTAACAGGTCTGGTCGTTCTCCCACCCACCACTCCAAATGAGGAGAGTCCTAAGAATGGGCAAGGATCGACAAGTCCTAGAGGAAGTGGTCTTTCACGGTTCTTCCGAGAATTTGCAACAACAGATAGAATACGAGGAGTATTACCCTCGTATGACTGAAACCTATGATAGGTCAGGTCCACCTGCCACTAGGTATCGTCACGTACGATCGATTGGTGATTCCATCCCTTCTTTTCTGCAAAGGAGGTGTCATGACATTATTACCAGATGCCAAGTGTTTTAGCCCAACCTTCGAGCAGTCCGCTGGCCGCCACGATTTCGACCGATGAATATGGAGAAATTTGATGGGTCACAAAATCACATTGAGTTTCTTCAAATTTACACCACCGCTATCAGAGCAGCAGGAGGAGGAGAGCACATCATGGCTAACTACCTTCCTATTGTGGTTGTTAAATCAGCCACAGGAGTCGATTTACTCCTGGTAGCATCTCTGTGATCTATTGCTGGTTAACTTTCAGGGTACTTACAATCATCCTGGAAATGATGATGACCTGCACAGTGTGCGATAGAATTCTCATGAGACCTTACGCTAGTTTATCAGGCGATTCAGTCAGGTTCGCAACTCAATTCCTGAGGATTTTGACTTTTCTATCATTAGAGCATTTAAACAGGGAGTCTGCAGTAAAAGGATCATTATGCAACTACTGTAGAAGCGATCGAATGGAATCGTACCATCGATCGAGACGGTAAAAGCACTTGAGGAACATGCAAAAGTAGCAAGAAAAATGACAAAAAGACCAAGAAATCCAATAGCAAAACTAATGGTAAAAAGTCTCAAGTCAAAAACTCTAAGGAGGTCTTGGCCGTGAGCGATGAGGAGACTCGAAGCTCCAAACCGTACTCTGACTGGGCAAAGGCAAATGCCCCAAACGGAAGAATGATAAGCCAAGGTGGTGTCCTTTGCACAAAAAGGAAGGACAAGATCTCGATAACAAGCCGAAGTTTTTCAACAAAAACTCGAAGATTACTACACCGGCAAAGGACCACTTCCTACACTAGAAGAGGTAAAACAAGTGATCGAAAGCAATCAAACGACGATGAGGAGATGTCATTTTAGGATCTAGAGCACATCATCGATCACATCTATGGATGATCTTCGGTATTCGAGTCAAAATGACAGTTCAAAGCTGTCGAACGTGAGGTAAACTCCATCGTCCCTCCTCTTGTTAATAAAGTACCGAAGTGGTCAGAAGTCACCATCTCTTTTGAGAAATGTGACTGTCCGATCCTTCCTACTCGACCTGGTCAATTTTCGATCGTGGTCAAGCTCACCATCAATAACTGTCGAGTAAATCACATGTTAATTGATGGTGGAAGTTCATTGAACATACTCTTTACAAGCACCCTGGATGAAATGCAAGTTCCCAGGACAAAGGTAAAACCAGTACGATACTTATTTCATGGGATCGTACCGGGATCTTCGGCTAAACCTATTGGTCAAGTATCACTTCCTGTAACGTTTGGTTCTCCAAACAATTTCAAGATAGAGAAAATCTCCTTTGATGTGGTCGATTTCGACACAGCATACAATGACATACTTAGACGACCAACTCTAGCATGATTCCTAATGACTGTTCATTATGGTTATCAATATCTTAAGATGCCAGGTCCCAAAGGAGTAATCACAATCCCCTGTGATAAAAAGATGGTGCTTACATGCGACCTTAAGTCTCTCAAGATGGTTGGCCAAATACCAACTCGAGAAGCAACCAAGGGGCAGCATTCGACCAAGCAGTTGAGGCCTAAAGCTGCACCAAAGCCGAACGACCAAGTCAAAGAGGTTCAACTGAATATAGAGGAGCCTTTGAAGACCATTCGCATCGGAGTCACTTCCGATCCTGCATAGGAAAACACCCTCGTCACCTTCCGCCGAGCAAACACAGATGTTTTCGCGTGGCAAGCATCCGACATGCTCAGAGTCCCTAGGGAGGTGATTGAGCACATGCTAGCTCTACGACCTGACAAAAAACCTTTAAAACAGAAGTTGTAGAGATTTGCAGCTGATCGACGAGATGCCATCAGATCTGAATTGGACAAGCTACTTAAAGCATGCTTTATAAGAGAAGTCGACCACCCAGAGTGGTTGGCTAACCCTATAATGGTTAGAAAGTCTAATGGTAAGTAGCGTATGTGTGTAGACTTTACTGATCACAATAAAACTTATCCAAAAGATGGTTTTCCTCTACCTCGTATTGATCAATTAGTTGATTCAACTGCTGGTTGTGAAATATTAAGTTTCTTAGATGCATATTCTCGTTATCATCGATAAGTATGAGCCTAGAAGATGAAGAAAATACCATATTTATTACATCATTAGGAATATTTTGCTATGTCAAAATACTTATTTTGGTCTAAATAATCCGCGCTTCTTTTCAACGCTTGATGTAAATGACCTTTTTCTCCTCAACTAGGTCGGAATTTAGAAGCCTATGTTAATGATGTAGTCGTAAAAAGTATCAAGTGCCTTAACCATATTTACGACTTGCAAGAAACATTCGACAACCTCATAAAACACCATTTGAAAGTGTATGTGTTGGAAGAATAATTCATCCCTCCTAGATAGGGGGTAAAACTGGTGAGGCAGCGTCTTGTGTCCAAGAAATCTTGTTGTACTCATAAAAGGCGTAATACCCTCTCATGTATTCACATAGTAACCAACCCCGAGGGGTATTTTGGTCATTTGTGCATGGCTTGGGGCCTATAAATACCCCCATGTATCCCTCTTTGGGGGAGACTCTTGAGCAATACATACAAGCAAGTCACTAGGTGAGCCTTGGAGGAACCTCGAACCCCATGAGCCACCGACAGAGTAGGGCGGTCCTCCCGACCTCGAACTGTGATAAATCCTTATGTTGTTACGCTCTCGTGGACATAGGCCCGTAGCACTACCGACGTCCGCCCTTTTACTTGTGTTCGGTTTACACGATCAACATTGGCGCGCCCGTGGGGGGCGTGGTGATCGTGAAGGCTATGGCTCCTACCAAGAAGTACTCCAAGTCCGCGAGGCCTCCTCTCACTTTAGAGCATAGGGAGCCCGTGACGATCGGTCCGCTCTCAAGAAGCCCAAGGCATGGGTTATCTTGGAGATTGGAGCTATTCATCCCGGATGCATAACGCCCTGCGCATTCCCGGTCAGTCAGCATCCCCGCCTCCATTGCACCGGTGACGCGTTGTCTGCCCAAGGCAAGAGGCCGAAATGTTGCTGAAGCTCGGGGCCATCCACCGCTCTGGGGGCTTGATGCCGCTAATTGCAAAGCAATGGTGGAGGCAACTGGCAGGTGGTGGACTACATGATGGCCACGTGTCGCACTCGGTGCCCTCGGCACATCTCCCGCCTCCCAAGACCGCCGGTTCAGCCTGGGTACACCGACCCGGCCGAGGATTTTTCCGGAGGAGGGCCAGGGGGCATCCTATAACCTCCTCCACTCGCCCATGTGGCGGTGATGAGCGGGCTCCCATCGCCAATGCACCCACCAAACTCTGGATGGGAGGAGCTCAGCCCTTTCCATTGCAATTCATCCCGTCGCCCCAGCCTCCGAGGCCTGAGTTCATACCCCTGAACTGGGCGCTCATGACCTCCCTCCAAGCTCCTCACTTTGGGCAAATCTTTGACCCGGAGATGGTGAGTCAACTCCCCCCAGTAAGTGCTGGGCTCCATCCTCAAGGTGCTACATGGCCGGGGGCGACTAGGGAGCCCGTGAGGCCAAAAGTTGCTCCCGGTGCCCCTCCAAAGACCTTCAGTGGAATGACCATTCCACAGTCATGGCCAAATACACTCGTCTGCGTAAGGATTCACATCAAGGAGGCTGTGGCCGAGGCGGTCAGAAGAGCATGTACTCTGCGGGCACTAGGCGTGTCCCCGTGCCACCAATCGGATCCGCTGGGGAGCGCGGTCACCACCGCCACGAAGAAGAGGATGCTGAATCACTAATCTCCCGGCCGGATCAAGTTGCAAGTCGGCGCGGGCGCTCCAACTCGCCAATGCGCTCGCACCATCGCCGCCACCGGCGGGCATCTAGCTCTTCCAGCTCAGGAGAGCCCCGCCACCGCCGTCGTCGCACCGCGCGATCACCATCACCGCGCGCACGAAGGGACAGGGCGCCCCGAGATCGGAATCTCTCTCAAGAGACATCTGCAAAACTCCTTTCTCGATCAAGTTCCGCCACCTAACCTCGGGCCTTACGATGGCGACTCGACCCCATACAATTCTTGGAAGTATACTCCCACAGCGATTCGGGCCAGGATGTGGAGAAGTAGAGATGTGCAACCGCCTCCGTTGTTCCTTTCAGAACGGCAACCGCGTTCTCGGTTCTTCAACCAAAAGAAAGGCTCCATCTATTCTTGGGACCGGTGAGGAAGAGTTCAACAATAAATTTCCAAGGAAGCTATAAGCGCTCTATGCTCCCCAACCAGCTCTTTCTTGTCAAGCAACAAAGGGTGAATCCACAAGAGAATTTCTTAAGCGCTTTTCCAAAGTGAGAAGCCAAGTCGCATGATGCCCTGACTCAACGGTCATAAGTTCTTGCAAGGAAGGGCTGCTCCGGAGAACTCAATCGCTTGGAGAGATCCCAGGGCGACCCATGAGCTCTTCGAGGTCGTGGAAAAATCGCTTAGGGAGGAAGATGGCTTTGCCAAGAAGGGGCTTCACCAAGAAGATGAAAGCATCTCCCTAGGGAGGAGGTCAAAAGGCTCCTCCGGAAAGAGAACAAGGATCGAGGGATCAATCCGGTGGCAAGGAGAGCGACTCCAAAGTCCTCGTCATGACCGACGACCTTTTAGCCAGAGGCGTGGGGGCAACTCCACCAGAGGACCTAAGAAGGAATCGGCCTAAAGCCCATCGAAGGCGCCTAGTGAAGGCCGCAATGAAAAAAAAAGGTGACCCAAATCAAGGAGGCGGACGCTGTGCGCCTACCACAGATGTGTGGGCATGATACAAATGAGTGCCGCCAAGTATGCATTTGAAATAGCGAAGCTTCTCAAGCGGCCTGAGCCGCGCCACGGTCGCCATCACGCCCCACGGCCGCAGGAAGCGATGCCTCTTCAAGCAATTCCACGACCCCGATTCGGGCCCTGGTGATCTACTCCCCGGCAAGACCTCGGGATGCCGAGCATGAACTCCTTTTCAAGCACCGCAAAGACAAGTAAACGCTATAATAGGGGCTCGGCCTCGGGGCATGCGTCAAAGCGCCAACGAAAGGATGCATACGGGAGGTCAATGTTGTAGGGTGGCTCCTCAAAGCATCCCTCCCAAGTGGGCAAACATTCCTCTTAGCTTCACGGTGAGGATGCAAAGGGCTTAAGGTTCCTCATGATGATGCCCTTTACTAACCACCACAATATCCAATTGCAGGTCTCCCACATCCTTGTCGACGGAGGAAGCTCTGCAGATATACTCTATTTGCGTGCGCTCAAGGAACTATGGGAGTCACGGGGGGGATATCATCATGGCATCCTCGCCGCCATCCGATCGACCTCTCCGGTTTCGTGCATCAGAAAATCCATTCAACCCCTTGGGAGGATTGAGCTTCTCGTGACATTCGGAACACAGGAGAATCACCGCACGAAAGCCGTCAGGTTCGATGTCGTTGACATCGAGTCCCCATTCAATGCTATCATGGGAAGGGCAACTCTCAACCGCTTCTACGCGGCGGTCCATCAAAACTACCTGTGTTTAAAGATACCAGCCCTCGCGGGTCATCTCCGTAAGGGGCGATCAAGACTTAGCTCGCCGCCTATACCACAAAGCGGCAACTAACTCCGGCGACATCAACTTCCTCGAGACTAAGGAGTCAAACGAGGAGCGTGCTCGCTTCTCTCACGAGGAACGCCAGGACGTATCCCCCGGGAGATCTTTGTCTCAAGCCTCGCTCGAGGGGACTGCACAAAGTATGACTCTTCGGCCAAGACGACCCGCGGTCTCTTAGAGTCGGGGTCGATCTCCCAAGAGAAGTGGAGAAAGAGCTCGTGAAGTTCTTAAAATCCAGTGCTGACGTGTTCGCTTGGACACCGTCGGACATGGTCGGCATCCTCAGAGGTGATCCATCAGATCATGGTGAGACCTGGATGCCCTCCAGTAAAGCAAAAGCTTCGGAAGCTCTCTTCAGAGAGGTGTCAGGCAATTAAAGATGAAATTGACAAGCTCTCAAGGGCCGGCCTCATTCGGGAGGTTTGGCATCCGGAATGGCTAGCTAATCCTGTTTTGGTAAAAAAGTCTAGCGGCAAGTGGCGCATGTGCATCGACTTCATCGACCTCAACAAAGCATGTCCGAAAGACCATTACCCTCCCTCAAGATCGACCAACTCGTTGACTCCACGTGGGTGTGAGTTGATGAGTTTTTAGATGCATACTCGTGGTATCATCAGTCCACATGGCAAAAGAAGACGAGGAAAAAACAAGCTTCATCACCCTGAGGGCGCTTTGCGCCATTTATGCATGCCCTTTGGGTTGAAGAATCTTGGAGCCACTTTCCAATGTCTCGTCTATCTCATCCTCAAGGACTAGCTAGGTCGCAATGTGGAGGTTTATGTCGATGACGCTGTCATAAAGAGCATTCAAGCTTCGTCGCATATTGAAGATCTCCAAGAGACATTCACCAACCTTCGCAAGTTCAAGGTCAAACTAAACCCCGAAAATCGCCTTCGGGGTAAAGGGAGGAAAGCTCCTAGGGTTCCTGGTCTCACAGCGGGGGATCGAAGCCAATCCTGAAAAAATTCGTGCAATCCTTGACATGGAACCACCCCGCTCCACCAAAGACGTCCAGCGCCTCATGGGGCGCATGGCCGCGCTCGGACGCTTCCTATCACGTTCGGCGGAAAAGGGCCTCCCCTTCTTCAAGATTCTCCGTAGGCTTGAAGGCTTCCTATGGACCGATGAAGCCCAGAAGGCCTTCGAAAACCTAAAAGCCTACCTGGCAGCCCCTCCACTCCTCACAAGTCCAAGACCAGGAGATGTGCTACTCCTATACCTCGCTGCAACCCCTGTCGCGGTGAGCGCCGTCCTAGTCAAGGAAAAAGAAGGAATTCAACACCCGGTATATTATGTCAGCGAAGCCCTGGCAGGAGCAAAGACAAGGTACACAGAAATAGAGAAAATATGCTATGCTCTGCTTATGGCTTCAAGAAAGCTTCGTCACTACTTTTGGGATATTCTATCCTTTGTTCAACAAGCTACCCCTCAATGAGGTGATGAGGAACAAAGAGGCCCACAGGAAGGATAGCAAAATGGGCCCGAGCTAGCACCTTTCTCTCTCAAGCTCGTGGGGAGGACTTCTATCAAATCTCGATCCTTGCCGATTTAGGTGGTGAATGGATGCATCCCCATCGACCATGAAGCACCAAAGAAGCACCCTAAACACCCTAGCAAGCATTGGACATTATACTTGATGGGTCCAAGCGTCTGCAGAGAGGGTGCAAAGTCGTCTTAGTAAGCCGGGAAGGAAGGCACTTGAGTCTGCTGCCCACTTATCCTTTAACCCCACAAACAATGTGGCGAGTATGAAGCATTACTCTTGGGTCTCGCCTTGCTAAGGCCATGGGCGTCAAACACCTTCTCATCTTAGGGGATTCGGTTGGTTGTCAATCGGATGGATAAAACATATCGATGCCTCGATCAAAAATGGCCAAATACTTGGACAAAGTAAGAAAGATGGAATGCCACTTTGCGAACTTGAAGCTCGTCGAATCCCGTGGAGATAATCACCGAGCGAGACCGCTGCTCGCGCATGCAGTTCTCGTGAACCCTTCCTCCGAAGTTTTCTTTGAAGTGTTAAAACGCCATCGGTGGAAGAAGTGGCTAATCGAACTACCCCAGAGGTCAACGAGACTTGGTCCTTCCTCCCTCCTGGATGACTCCCATCATCAAGTGCATACAGGGAGAAGAAGAGCCTGAGGATGCAGTAATGGCATGTAGGCTACACTCCAAAGCCAAGGCTTACGTGATCATTGAAGGAAAGCTTTACAAGCGCGGAGCATCCGCCCTTCTCAAGTGTGTCACAAGAGAAGAAGGCATTTCTCTTCTCCTTGATGTGCATGAGGGCCTCTGCGGCTCTCACATTGCGCCAAGGGCAACCGCAGCCAAAGCCCTCCGTCAAGGCTTCTATTGGCCCACGATGGTGCAAGATGCCCTAGACGTCCTCAAGACATGCAAGGGGTGCCAAGGATGGCAGCCAACCACAACGCCTCTGCTAGCCCTCTTTGCACCATACTGGTGCACTTGGCGTTTGCTCGGTGGGGAATGGACTGCTCGGGCCATTCCCACCGGGCAAGGGGGGCTACAAGCATGTGGTGGTATCAGTGGATTACTTCACCAAGTGGGTGGAGGCGGAACCCTTGGCCTCCATCACATCTCGTTCCGTACAGAAGTTCTTTTGGAAGAATGTTGTGTGTCGCTTCGGGGTTCCCAAGGAACTCACAGATGGACAACGGCACTTTCGGTTTGATGCCTCCTCCTTGAGGATTCTGCAGAATCCATTGGGACCACCCTTTGCTTCGCGATCGGTGGCTCACCCAAAACCAACGTTGTGGAAAGAGCTAATGGGCTAATTACGCAAGGCATACGGCGTCGTCTCGAGGCAAGTGCCCTCAGCGAGAACATGGGTGAAGGCTCCTCAAGATCCTATGGGGATTACGCACAACTACTAGTCGTGCCCTTTGGGAGAACTCCGTTCTCGCTCGCACGTCTGGCGGAATCCTCCCCATGAAATCCACCACCGCTCCCTCAGGTGGAAATGCTCTCAGGGCCATCACTGTTAGCTTCACCCAAAATGAGGACAACCACAGGATTGAGGTGGACTTCATTGAGGAGATCATGACCAAGCCCTCCTCAAGCATCCGCTTACAAGTAGGAGGCCGCCTGGGTTCTACAATGAGGGGTGAAGGAGCGTGCTTTTCTTCTTGGCGACCTTGTCCTCAAAGGGTCACCGACCCGACGGCTCAAGAAACTTCACCCCAAGTGGGAAGGGCCCTACTGCGTCTCCTCGATCCTAGGATCGGCGCCACCGACTTGCTACCTGGAAGACAAGCGGTGAAGCATGCATGGAATGCGGATAAGCTCCGCAAGTTTTACGCTTGAAACCCTCTTGTATGCCCTCTGTGGCACCTATCAAAGTGTAAACACCATCCTGCTCAATGAAATGAAGACATGAGATTCCGGCACGATCCCTCTATATATGCAATTACGTTACAATTTGATGGTAGTCCCTTAACACGCTGTTGTTAAGGGGCGGGCCACGATTCCGGGGTAGTTCCTTAACACGCTGCTTTGTTAAGGGACATACTGTTTTTGTGTATGTTCCCAAATACATGCTCGTCGGTGATTGAAAAGTTTGCCTTCTAACACATTCTTTGTTGAAAGGCCACCCTCAACGCAATGTTGTCGGGGAGGTTGCACCATCTCGAGGAGATAGTCTAACTAGCACGCTTGCAACCAATTGTAAGGACTTGCTCCTAACGCTGGCTGCTTGTTAGGAGCTGTCCTTACCAATAATCTCATAAGTCTGCTAACCCTTCCCTCACAAGGGATGTCACCCGTGGTGTGTAGGGCGTCACGACCCTGTGGTCTCCCTAACTAAGTCCTAGGCGGCTTGGGCGCCCGCCTCTCCTTGGCGACTTGCGTCTCTCTTGGACCAGGCGCTAGTGGCGGCTTGGGCCTAGCGCCCGAGTCTATGGATGAGCTAAGGATTAGTCCCCTTGACCTCCAGTTACTGCTAGCGAAACGACCCGGGTCACGCCTTGCCTTGTTCCAACGCATAAGCAAAAGGCCACCGCGCCTATGACGCTCATATCCCTCGGGAACATATACCTCTGAGCAAAACAATAATACAAGCCGACAACATTTACAGGTCTGAGAGGCATGCCCTCTCAGCGAACATGTGAGTGTTCCTTATTACATCGGCATCTTGAAGGCCTCTCAAGCAAGGCCTTCTGCTATGGCGGCTTCCTATCGGGGATTGAGGCGCCTCGCGATGATCATACCTAATGCTAAACCACCCACCCTCATGGGCTATCCTCATAGGGCGGGTCCGATGGGCAGCGCTCGGCCCCTCAGCACACCGCTTATATTTGATGCCACTCACCTTCTTAAACATGCCCTGAATGAAGTATAACATCGTCATGACATTTTCATAATAGAGGAAATGCAAACGTAACCATGCTACATAGGCTCTCAGGCCTAACTCATCTACCAAAAAATAGAACACTAAGCGACCGGCATGGTATCACTACAAAGTCTATACTAAGCGTAACATGTCAATGAGAAATCATACGCTAGTCGAGCGCGTCGCTTTCGCTTGGCCGGAGAAGGCACATGAACTCTCGGGGCCAAGGATGATGTAACACCCCGATTTTCAGAATCGGGATGTTAATATTTGATTTGGAGATCTATTAAATTTTTCACTATGTTTTAAAATTTTTCAGTGTTTAATCAAAATGTTGCATTTTATTAAAACAAATTGTTTGAAAGACTATGTTTAAAATATATATATTATTAAAAACTAAAAATAATTGTATTGATATCTTATTTTCACATGCATTTCAAAAATCATACCATGATGCATGCATTAGTATCGCTGTTTTATTTTCCGACTCGACCGATCATAAAGCTAAACGCTGCGTGTTCCATCTTTTCAGGTCATCTCCTTTTTCCTTCCTCGCTAACTCCTTTCGCTTCTTTCCTTCAAATCTCATCCAAAACTCAAAACCAAGCCATGCATGTCATACCATCGCGATCGTTATCGCACAACCAACCCATTCCGCAATTCGATTTAGATGCATGGTAGTTTGAGCGAATTCACAAAAGGAGAAAAAATAGCGAGATAAAACACTGCGTGTTTATTCTTTTCCCTAACTCTCTCTCGCAATCACCACCTAAAATCAAGAATCCGATGACGCATGTTGTACCGCTTCGCGATCGTTGTTTCGAGGGCTTTCCATTTTAGCGCTTAGTTTGCGCATGCAAGATCGCCGAGCGAGCCGAGAAAAGAGGAAGAGCTGTACTGCTATTCATCCGTCATGCAAACTGGAACTTCAAAGATTTTTAGGGAGCATCAAACTTTGGATAAATTCCTGAAAATTTTACCTAAGCATCATCATTATGTCAGGAACCTTCCATAAAATTTCATGATTTTTAGAGCTAGGCAACTATGTCTAAAATTCTTTCCCCAAAACTGAACACTATTCATTCGAAAATTTTACTACCAACCGAACCACATGGCCATTTCTTTAGTTCTGAACCGAGAGCTTCCCTTCTCACTGCCATTTCTTTGTCTCTATCTCCCACTGCCAATTGACCAGCCTATTTTATCAACCAAACAGCCCTCTTTCTCTCTCTCTGTTATTTTTCTCCTAGCAGGGCACACCTATGCTGCCACCTTTCTTTGTTCTTTGATTCATCCCCACTACACTGCCACCTTTCCTTATTTTCTTTATTCACCTCCACTACTAGCTCTTTTACTGTCCATTCTTTATGTCTAGCCAAGAGGACAGTGCCCCACTGCCATTCATTTCTTTAAACCTCCCAGCCGAATCATCTCTTTTCCCCCACTGCCATCACGTGCAGAACCAAACACTTCATCCTCCTGCACCTTTCTTCCTCCCTCAGCAAACAGCCATTCTTCTCTCCAACACAAGCTCATTTCTTCTCTTCTCTCCTCACACTTCCTATCAAAAACACAAAACCGATCCTTGCATGTCACACCATTGTATTCCTCATCCCACAAGCTTTCCACTGATATAATCGGATTTCACATGCATTGGCATTTAAGCAATCTTGAGGAGAGGAGAAGAGAGGAGTGGTAGGAGCTGTTCATGGCAGCATGCTGCACATGCATACATGCAGTGCATGGCGTGAAGCGGCTTGGGCAGCATGCAGCTGGGCGCAGAGGCGGCTTGTGGCCTGGCGTGGGAGCGCCAAGAGCAGCGGCAACCGGGCTCGAGACGGCTTGGCGGCGTGGCTGCTGGCGCATGGCACCCAGCAGCGACGCGGTGTCGGCCCGGCGGTGGTCGAAGCCCAGGGCGCTAGCTTAGCCTTCTCTCCATTGTGGTTATGCATGCACGGTGTGTGCACGGTATACAGGTAAAGAAATACGGCAGAAGGCCATGATGGGTTGATAAGATAATGAAACATGTAGTTGGTAGTTACGTGAGAGCAATAGATTAATGCCAAGCTGATAGTGAAATGCTTTGCTCTAGGGACTAAGACTCTAGTTGCCGACAGGAGGAAGGAGAAGAGGAGCACGGTGGCGCTGTGGCTCGCTGCGGTATGACAGTCCGGTGGCGGCCAGTAGTGCGAAGACGGCGTAGAGGAGCGGCGAGAGCGCGACGCTTGCATGCGACGGCCGTGCATGCAGTGGCGTGGCGGCCCGAGCAGAGCGACGGCACCAATGCGGAGCGAGACAAGGACGGAGGAGCGAAGGCATCACCCGGTGACGATTCGCACACCTAGTGCCGTGGTAAAATCCTTAGCGTTAAATTATGTTACCCACGCTTCTGAAATTAGTTGTGCATATTGCATATAAGTCATGAGCATGACATCTGTTTATGCATGTTTTAATTATAAAAATAATGTGGTAGCTTAAGACCGGTATAATTCTTGATTAGGTTGTATTTGTGCATAGGCGTGATTATGTATCGACACGTCGGTAAATCACGAATAATTAGATTTTGTGGCAAAATGTGTGTGTTGTTGGTCGGTGGATGCTAGATTAAATATATGAGTTGATTACTTGATCGGATGATATTATTTTGAAGTTGCATGGATGTTAGTGGTAATCTTTGGATAATACATTAATTGTAGATTTTTCCTCATGTTGGATTAGTAATTTTAGGAGATATGGTGCATAAGGATTTTTCTCGATTTATTGCTTGATGAATAGCTTATGTGATGATATTTAATGAGAAATGGATGTTGAATCGGTGATTTATTTAATCATGAGTAAATTGATGGAGTGCCTTAAGTAATAGTCATGTGAGTCATTTGTGCTTGAATATGGAGAAGGTAGCAATTGATCATTTGGTTGCAAATAAGTAATTGGATTTGCCATGTACTTACTAGGTAAGTCCCATGTGCCGAGTCGGTAGAATTGTAGTATCTATTGGATTAGTAGATAAATGATTATTAGTCGAGCATAGAGGCACATATGTGATTGGATTAGTAGTTGTCATACACGAATAGTCCGGTGAAATGGATGTAATTTGATTTATTAGTAAGCTATTAAATGTTGGAGGTGCTATTAAATTGTAAAGCTCATTAGGTATCGGTAAGTCAAATAAATCTCGATTGGTGGAAATTTTGGTGTATACTTAATGTGAATTTCAAAAGAAATACTAGTAGAGCTAGATAGTTAGTATTAGCTTAAATGATATATCGAGAAAATGATTGATGGATTTAGTCATGGTAATATGCTTATCACTTGGTGGATTTCATATAACTACTAGATGGATTGTGTAGATGGAAGTCTATGAGTCCGGGAATTATTTGTTGGATTGACTACCTTGATTATGCCTTAGTGAAGGTTAGTATGGGATTTAGATCAAGATATGAGAATTTGATCAGCGAGTGTTATGCATGTGATGGGATTCAACATCAAGAATTGGTTATGTAAATGATATTGAGAATGTTAGATTTGTCCGTAGATGTTTTACTTTAGGAATTAAATGGAAAATGAAAGGAAATACTTAGGCCTCATTTGTGGTGACAGATGCTAGGATAGCCTGTATGCAAAAAGTATTAAATGATTTGGAGAAATCAGAATACAATTATTTATGCATCGCATATTCATTTAATTTCAAAATTCATAACTAGTGCAAGCCAACTCCAAATCAAGTGAAACCAAGTTTGATAATTTTATTTTTAAATGTATTTTAATTTGAAATAGCTTTGAAATATGTCTCTGCCACAGAGAATATAGGTTTTGGAAAGTGATCCAAAGTTGTTTTACTTTTGAATTAGAAAATGCTTTTAACTTTAAAAATTCATAACTAATTCATAAAAACTCCAAATGAGGTGAACCAAGTTATTTTGGTCTTATATTAATATTCCTATCCATCCATATAATCCTCATCCTCACCACTGCTCTGCAAATTTTGGCCAAATAATTATTTTCGGGTGAACAGTAACAGATTACAATTAAATTGGGATTTTCTGAAAACTGATATTCAAACTGCTATAACTCTCACATACTAAATCCAAATAGAATAATTCTTTCACCTAAATTCATCTAAAATCATCATCTAGCTACTGTATAAAATTCATACATTTTTGAGCACTTTGATTTTTCGGCTTTTCTCGATGTTTATTCGATATCGTCTTTCTATAGATTCCGAGTTGCCGGAAGTAAGTGAGTATGTAACCGAGAGTGAGCAAGTGAACTCCCTGAAAGGCAAGCATCATTTGAACTTTCTTTTGCATCATATTTGATCCCAGGTTTATTAAGTTAGTGCAATGGTAATTGCTTGCATGCTATTTTTGATAATGTCGCTATTTTTGTGATGAATAGTTAGATACATCCTATTACTTTGTCATTGTGGTTATCCATGAATTACTCCAGTACTGAAATGCTTAAGATAAGATTGTGTGAAGTATATATTGTTCGGGTTTGCTTAGCCATGCAAGTCTAGAACGGAGCCGATTGTCGGGAATAACCCGACAATTATGGGATAAACACAATCATTATATACTTTTGTTTCAGATCTTCGTATCTGTTTTGTGAGTCAAAATTTTATCATTTTAAATAAGCTTTTGGTCTGGACAAGTGATGGTTAGTGATGGTGCCATTGTGCACGTAGACTTGGGTAAGTGGTTGACTTGTCCGGACAATTAATGACCGAACTTTGGTAACATCTTTGATTCAAGTAAAATTCGTGCTATCACACGCGGTGTATGGGCGCCCGATGGTTAAGTAGGGGAAGCTTTTGTTGTGTTAGGTCCCTCGGTTGTGGAAATTATAAAGGCATGGGACCGTGAAATCCCATGTTTTCCTTATGGGCCGATAGGGCATATAGACCGTGACGCCTTATGTTGCCTAGAGCCAGTGGTTTTGCGGACTTAGCCCAATAGGATCTTCTTGCTAAAAATGACCATATCTTGATTTATCGGCCGCATACCATAGGAAGTATGCTATATCGGAGGCATCCTGGAGGCTTACTGCTAATCAAGTCGTGTGGTAAAGTAGTACACCTGCAGGTATAAATCTATTCGAATAGCCGTGTCCACTTGGTTATGGACAACACTTGAGTTACATGGTTGCTATTGTTAGACTTGGAATTAAAATTGTGATATAACTTGGTATTGTCATGAATGGGATGTTCATGTTTGTTGTAGTGTCAAAGTGGACAGCCACTTTGTCATTTGTATGGTTCATTTGTCATTCAATTTACTACTTATTCACATGCTTTACTTCTATTTCAAATCTGATTTCTAAATGGCACTTGAAAAACTAGTATGTGTAGGTTGTAAATTGTTGCGTCTCTTTTGCAAAACTAAGCCAATATGAGCCATCCTTTGGAACAACCTCTAGCATGACTAATTTTTATTTGTGTAAGACTTGCGAGTACCTTTGTACTCAACCCGGTTGCTACAATTTCAGGTGAGGAAGACTTTGAGCCCGTTGAGCTTGTTAGTGTCGATTTAGGCGACATTGACGAGTAGTGCTATCATTTAACTCCCAGTCGGTTGCCGATGGGTTATGGGGCATACCATGCTGGATATTTTGGTTTATTTACTTGCTTCCGCTATTACTTTATGATCTTATTTGAATTTGGCCAGTCGGCCACTTGTAATAGTTGTAGACTTGAACTATTATGTTGTATGTCTTTTGACCTATGAATGTATGAATGTTGTATGGATATGATCAATGCTATATGTGAGTTTGGGGCATGTTGGTCGCTGATCTTGGGAGCCAACATGACCTCATGCTTCGCTGTTTGTAACTTCCCATTTAACTCACTAAGTGTAGTGCTTGACTTGTTAGAGAACAGACAATCATGTAGTGCTGCAGAGGAGCGGCGCACATGATCGCTCGGGGCTTAGTTTGTAGTTAAGCCTTTCACCGAGATTGAGTTAAGTTGGAATCCATTTACTTGAGGCCCTAGAGTTATGTCCTTAAGACCATGCTTAGTCTCGGTCTTACGGAGATAACC